>JAFJHM010000254.1:0-17320 GCA_019201815.1 Bombus balteatus
CTGCACGTATTTGTGCAATTTCTTACCACGTGGCCGTACTTTCCACAGCCATGGCACTTTATGTCCTTTTTTTCAACTTTAAATACATTTGACCTTTTTGTATCACTTTTTACACTCACTACGCTTTTCCCACATAATAATTTTATTTTTTAAAAATTCACAAGTCCTATCGCTTTCTTTCAATGAGTCGATTAAGTCACCAACATAGATCAATGATTCTGGTAGTGTTTTCAACATGTAATCGAGTTTTTCACGTTCACTTACGTTTGCACCAGCCCTCTTTAATTCGTTTATCGTTTTTCAAATTCCGCGAAAAATGAACTTGACTCTTCAAAATCTTTCAACCTCATCGTGTCCAGTCTACGTCTTATACAAAGTTGCAATGCTGTTGACTCCTTCATATACATCTCATCAATTTTTTCATTATTTTGTAAGCAGTGTCTTGATCACCAACAAATTCTAATTGCTCATTTGTTATACTACAATAGATGTAGTTCACCGCCCATTGATTCTTTTCATACCCGTTATCTTTCGCATCCGTGTCCATTTTCTCTCGTGTAGCCGGTTCATAACATTTTTTACACTTTAAATACATTAATATTCTTTTCTTCCACGCTTTGTAATCACGTCCGTCGAATACTTGAAATTTAATTTCATCGTCCACTGGCATCTTGATTCGTTTTTTTATCTTCACCCTTTTTCTTCTTTTTCAAAGATAGTTCTCTTTATTCTACAGATTCCTTTTATTTGTTCTGCCAATAGCCTTTTTATCTCTTCAGAATATATTTCCAATTTTTTTCAAAATCGACTTTCTTTTATATATTCACTCCCGGCTACACGTGGTTCCATAACCTTAAATCTCGTGAATCACGCTCTGTTACCATGTTAAGAATTGTGGATCTTGATGGGCGAAATATTGTTATGGAAAGATTGAATTTACACTTATGATTAACATTAACGTAGACATATATTTATTTTACGGACGATTTCTAGAATATTCATCGATACATACTTGCACGCGTCTCAGCACCTTCTTCCGTACCAGACCTTCTATCGACGGTTAACTGACTGAACTGTTTACATTCATCTGTTTTTCAGACGCCGCGCACACACATACCTCCACACACTGATGCTTACATACGGCCATCTCTACTACGCATTTGACCTAGTCCAGCACACAAAATTATACATATCTCAACACACCTCCTTAATTTTTGTGCTGTATATTCATTTCCTTTTGTGAAAATCAAACCAATTTTAAAAGTAATCTTAATTTTCTGGTTAAATATAAGTATTTCAAAATTCTCAATGCATATTTATAATGTGTCCCGTCGTAACTGTTTTGAAATCGACTTAAATAGTTTACTATTTTCTATGTTATATCGTTTCGCTAATGACTCTATATAACTACTTTGATCTAATTTCATCTCACATTTCTTATGATCGTATTCAATGTTTATTCCTGAGTAAGTTTTTACTTCACCTAAGTCCTTCATCGCAAATTTGTTTGACAATTTGTTTTTAATTTCATCGATTTTTCCTTTGTTTTTTCCACATATTAATAAGTCATCTACGAATAGAATTAAGTATGTAATATCAACACTCTCATACTTCATATACAGACAATAATCACTCTCACTTCTATGAAAACCTAATTAATTTTATTCTTTTTTTATACTTGTCGAAACATTCATACCAAACTCTTGAACATTCACGCAAACCATATAACGCCTTTGATAGTTTACATACTTTTCCGCTTTTATAGTTCCGTTTAGGAATGCTGTCATCTCCACTTAAAGCTTCTTCATAGGTTTGGGGACTGTCTGCGTTAACTACATTCACATAAATGAAATATGAGCTCGTTTGGCCATATCTTTGAGGTTTCTTTGTTTCCCGTCCTGACCTTCTCAAATTATTTCCTATGTCCTCAAGTTTTTCCTCTGATTCGTTACTTAAATTTCTCTCCGTTTTTATTACAACCTGCTCGACCTTTTCGTCATTTGTTTCACTTTCATGAATTTCGTTTGTATCCGAATGTTCGTCAAAATCCTTTTCCGTTTCATTATCCGATTCATCTTTTCCTTGAAATCCTACTAAATTATCATTTTCACCTATAAATTCTACGTGTCTTGCAATTATAATTTTATTATTAACTAAGATTCTATATCCAACGTTTTCATAACCTACAAGTATTCCGATATCTGCTTTTTTGTCCCATTTCGAATTTCTTTTTAATTTCAGGTATTCTTACAAAAACTCTACTTCCGTACAATCTTAAATTATTTATATTGGGTTTCCTTCTAAACAATATTTCGATTGGTGTTTTATTTTCATATGTTTTCGTAGTGGTTCTATTTTTTAAGTACGCCGCGGTTCTAACTATTTCCGGCCAATATTTGATATTTAGTTTCGAATCGTGTAATAAACATCTAGCGGAATTCATGATTGTTCTATTGTAGCGCTCGGCTGTTCCATATAATTCGTGAACATAAGGTGGGCATGGTTCTAGGAGAATTCCCTTTTCCCTAATTAGATTGTATATGTTTCTATTCATATATTCTTTTCCATTATCACATCTTAGTCTCTTTATCTTCTTACCAGTAAGATTTTCAACTTTATTTACATAATCAAGGAAACAATTGTAAACCTCATCTTACGATTTCAAAGTATAAATCAAAGCGCACTTACTGTAATCGTCTATAAATGTTAAGAAATATTTAGATCCATCAAACCCGGTATTTTTATGAGGTCCATTTAAATCGGTGTGTATCAATTCTAAAGTCTCGCGTGCTCTACTACGGTAATTCTGGAAAGGTAAATTGTGCATTTTATTTTGGATACATGTACCACATTTTAATTGTACTTGCTCCAATTTTTCTGGTATTCCCTCAACTAACCTTTTCTTACACATTGTATCTAAATAATTAAAGTTTACATGTCCTAGGATTCTGTGAAATTTTTCCTTATTTGTCATTTTTTCTACATTTTTAGCTTGAGATTCTTGTCTTTCAATATAACTACTTATTTTATATAAACCATGATCTTTGTATGCGATCCCTATCAACCTTCCGTATTTATTATAGATCTTTGAGGTATTTCCTGCTGAGACTATCTTATTTTTATTCGTTACTCTCGCATAGCTAACCAAATTATTTTCCATTTCTTTCACGTAAAACACATTGGACATTGCAATTTCAATCCTTCTTTTATTTACTTCGAAGTAAGTTACAATTTTTCCAACTTTTTGTCCCTTTTAAAGTTCTACCGTCTCCTACTTTTACATTTATCGGATTCTTCAAATTTTCGTACTCAGTAAAATAAGAGTCATCATTTACTATGTGATCTGAACATCCACTATCCAATATCCAATCTATTTTTCGCGTATCTCTAGTATATACTGTGATATTACCCTTACTACTATCGCGCTCTACTCGCGTTAGGAAGGAATCAATTCCTTGGTCGTCGTAGTCCTCGTTGTTCGAATAATTTGCGTCGTGTTGACTTGCCCCGTTGTAGCATTGTTGTCAACCTCTGCTTCGTCCTCGTTGACCAAATCCACGCTGACCATATCCTCGTCCTCTTTGGCCAGAACCTCGTCCGCCGCGACCCCTGTTCTGCTGCGGCTGATACGCACCTCCTCGCCATTGCGCTCCTCCATTGTTTCCGCCTCTGCACGTATTTGTGCAATTTCTTACCACGTGGCCGTACTTTCCACAGCCATGGCACTTTATGTCCTTTTTTTCAACTTTAAATACATTTGACCTTTTTTGTATCACTTTTACACTCACTACGCTTTTCCCACATAATAATTTTATTTTTTAAAAATTCACAAGTCCTATCGCTTTCTTTCAATGAGTCGATTAAGTCACCAACATAGATCAATGATTCTGGTAGTGTTTTCAACATGTAATCGAGTTTTTCACGTTCACTTACGTTTGCACCAGCCCTCTTTAATTCGTTTATCGTTTTTTCAAATTCCGCGAAAAATGAACTTGACTCTTCAAAATCTTTCAACCTCATCGTGTCCAGTCTACGTCTTATACAAAGTTGCAATGCTGTTGACTCCTTCATATACATCTCATCAATTTTTTTCATTATTTTGTAAGCAGTGTCTTGATCACCAACAAATTCTAATTGCTCATTTGTTATACTACAATAGATGTAGTTCATCGCCCATTGATTCTTTTCATCCCAGTTATCTTTCGCATCCGTGTCCATTTTCTCTCGTGTAGCCGGTTCATAACATTTTTTACACTTTAAATACATTAATATTCTTTTCTTCCACGCTTTGTAATCACGTCCGTCGAATACTTGAAATTTAATTTCATCGTCCACTGGCATCTTGATTCGTTTTTTTTATCTTCACCCTTTTTCTTCTTTTTCAAAGATAGTTCTCTTTATTCTACAGATTCCTTTTATTTGTTCTGCCAATAGCCTTTTTATCTCTTCAGAATATATTTCCAATTTTTTTCAAAATCGACTTTCTTTTATATATTCACTCCCGGCTACACGTGGTTCCATAACCTTAAATCTCGTGAATCACGCTCTGTTACCATGTTAAGAATTGTGGATCTTGATGGGCGAAATATTGTTATGGAAAGATTGAATTTACACTTATGATTAACATTAACGTAGACATATATTTATTTTACGGACGATTTCTAGAATATTCATCGATACATACTTGCACGCGTCTCAGCACCTTCTTCCGTACCAGACCTTCTATCGACGGTTAACTGACTGAACTGTTTACATTCATCTGTTTTTCAGACGCCGCGCACACACATACCTCCACAAACTGATGCTTACATACGACCATCTCTACTACGCATTTGACCTAGTCCAGCACACAAAATTATACATATCTCAACACACCTCCTTAATTTTTGTGCTGTATATTCATTTCCTTTTGTGAAAATCAAACCAATTTTAAAAGTAATCTTAATTTTCTGGTTAAATATAAGTATTTCAAAATTCTCAATGCATATTTATAATGTGTCCCGCCGTAACTGTTTTGAAATCGACTTAAATAGTTTACTATTTTCTATGTTATATCGTTTCGCTAATGACTCTATATAACTACTTTGATCTAATTTCATCTCACATTTCTTATGATCGTATTCAATGTTTATTCCTGAGTAAGTTTTTACTTCACCTAAGTCCTTCATCGCAAATTTGTTTGACAATTTGTTTTTAATTTCATCGATTTTTCCTTTGTTTTTTCCACATATTAATAAGTCATCTACGAATAGAATTAAGTATGTAATATCAACACTCTCATACTTCATATACAGACAATAATCACTCTCACTTCTATGAAAACCTAATTAATTTTATTCCCTTTTTTATACTTGTCGAAACATTCATACCAAACTCTTGAACATTCACGCAAACCATATAACGCCTTTGATAGTTTACATACTTTTCCGCTTTTATAGTTCCGTTTAGGAATGCTGTCATCTCCACTTAAAGCTTCTTCATAGGTTTGGGGACTGTCTGCGTTAACTACATTCACATAAATGAAATATGAGCTCGTTTGGCCATATCTTTGAGGTTTCTTTGTTTCCCGTCCTGACCTTCTCAAATTATTTCCTATGTCCTCAAGTTTTTCCTCTGATTCGTTACTTAAATTTCTCTCCGTTTTTATTACAACCTGCTCGACCTTTTCGTCATTTGTTTCACTTTCATGAATTTCGTTTGTATCCGAATGTTCGTCAAAATCCTTTTCCGTTTCATTATCCGATTCATCTTTTCCTTGAAATCCTACTAAATTATCATTTTCACCTATAAATTCTACGTGTCTTGCAATTATAATTTTATTATTAACTAAGATTCTATATCCAACGTTTTCATAACCTACAAGTATTCCGATATCTGCTTTTTTGTCCCATTTCGAATTTCTTTTAATTTCAGGTATTCTTACAAAAACTCTACTTCCGTACAATCTTAAATTATTTATATTGGGTTTCCTTCTAAACAATATTTCGATTGGTGTTTTATTTTCATATGTTTTCGTAGTGGTTCTATTTTTTAAGTACGCCGCGGTTCTAACTATTTCCGGCCAATATTTGATATTTAGTTTCGAATCGTGTAATAAACATCTAGCGGAATTCATGATTGTTCTATTGTAGCGCTCGGCTGTTCCATATAATTCGTGAACATAAGGTGGGCATGGTTCTAGGAGAATTCCCTTTTCCCTAATTAGATTGTATATGTTTCTATTCATATATTCTTTTCCATTATCACATCTTAGTCTCTTTATCTTCTTACCAGTAAGATTTTCAACTTTATTTACATAATCAAGGAAACAATTGTAAACCTCATCTTACGATTTCAAAGTATAAATCAAAGCGCACTTACTGTAATCGTCTATAAATGTTAAGAAATATTTAGATCCATCAAACCCGGTATTTTTATGAGGTCCATTTAAATCGGTGTGTATCAATTCTAAAGTCTCGCGTGCTCTACTACGGTAATTCTGGAAAGGTAAATTGTGCATTTTATTTTGGATACATGTACCACATTTTAATTGTACTTGCTCCAATTTTTCTGGTATTCCCTCAACTAACCTTTTCTTACACATTGTATCTAAATAATTAAAGTTTACATGTCCTAGGATTCTGTGAAATTTTTCCTTATTTGTCATTTTTTCTACATTTTTAGCTTGAGATTCTTGTCTTTCAATATAACTACTTATTTTATATAAACCATGATCTTTGTATGCGATCCCTATCAACCTTCCGTATTTATTATAGATCTTTGAGGTATTTCCTGCTGAGACTATCTTATTTTTATTCGTTACTCTCGCATAGCTAACCAAATTATTTTCCATTTCTTTCACGTAAAACACATTGGACATTGCAATTTCAATCCTTCTTTTATTTACTTCGAAGTAAGTTACAATTTTTCCAACTTTTGTCCCTTTTAAAGTTCTACCGTCTCCTACTTTTACATTTATCGGATTCTTCAAATTTTCGTACTCAGTAAAATAAGAGTCATCATTTACTATGTGATCTGAACATCCACTATCCAATATCCAATCTATTTTTCGCGTATCTCTAGTATATACTGTGATATTACCCTTACTACTATCGCGCTCTACTCGCGTTAGGAAGGAATCAATTCCTTGGTCGTCGTAGTCCTCGTTGTTCGAATAATTTGCGTCGTGTTGACTTGCCCCGTTGTAGCATTGTTGTCAACCTCTGCTTCGTCCTCGTTGACCAAATCCACGCTGACCATATCCTCGTCCTCTTTGGCCAGAACCTCGTCCGCCGCGACCCCTGTTCTGCTGCGGCTGATACGCACCTCCTCGCCATTGCGCTCCTCCATTGTTTCCGCCTCTGCACGTATTTGTGCAATTTCTTACCACGTGGCCGTACTTTCCACAGCCATGGCACTTTATGTCCTTTTTTCAACTTTAAATACATTTGACCTTTTTGTATCACTTTTACACTCACTACGCTTTTCCCACATAATAATTTTTTTTTTTAAAAATTCACAAGTCCTATCGCTTTCTTTCAATGAGTCGATTAAGTCACCAACATAGATCAATGATTCTGGTAGTGTTTTCAACATGTAATCGAGTTTTTCACGTTCACTTACGTTTGCACCAGCCCTCTTTAATTCGTTTATCGTTTTTTCAAATTCCGCGAAAAATGAACTTGACTCTTCAAAATCTTTCAACCTCATCGTGTCCAGTCTACGTCTTATACAAAGTTGCAATGCTGTTGACTCCTTCATATACATCTCATCAATTTTTTTCATTATTTTGTAAGCAGTGTCTTGATCACCAACAAATTCTAATTGCTCATTTGTTATACTACAATAGATGTAGTTCATCGCCCATTGATTCTTTTCATCCCAGTTATCTTTCGCATCCGTGTCCATTTTCTCTCGTGTAGCCGGTTCATAACATTTTTTACACTTTAAATACATTAATATTCTTTTCTTCCACGCTTTGTAATCACGTCCGTCGAATACTTGAAATTTAATTTCATCGTCCACTGGCATCTTGATTCGTTTTTTATCTTCACCCTTTTTCTTCTTTTTCAAAGATAGTTCTCTTTATTCTACAGATTCCTTTTTATTTGTTCTGCCAATAGCCTTTTTATCTCTTCAGAATATATTTCCAATTTTTTTCAAAATCGACTTTCTTTTATATATTCACTCCCGGCTACACGTGGTTCCATAACCTTAAATCTCGTGAATCACGCTCTGTTACCATGTTAAGAATTGTGGATCTTGATGGGCGAAATATTGTTATGGAAAGATTGAATTTACACTTATGATTAACATTAACGTAGACATATATTTATTTTACGGACGATTTCTAGAATATTCATCGATACATACTTGCACGCGTCTCAGCACCTTCTTCCGTACCAGACCTTCTATCGACGGTTAACTGACTGAACTGTTTACATTCATCTGTTTTTCAGACGCCGCGCACACACATACCTCCACAAACTGATGCTTACATACGACCATCTCTACTACGCATTTGACCTAGTCCAGCACACAAAATTATACATATCTCAACACACCTCCTTAATTTTTGTGCTGTATATTCATTTCCTTTTGTGAAAATCAAACCAATTTTAAAAGTAATCTTAATTTTCTGGTTAAATATAAGTATTTCAAAATTCTCAATGCATATTTATAATGTGTCCCGCCGTAACTGTTTTGAAATCGACTTAAATAGTTTACTATTTTCTATGTTATATCGTTTCGCTAATGACTCTATATAACTACTTTGATCTAATTTCATCTCACATTTCTTATGATCGTATTCAATGTTTATTCCTGAGTAAGTTTTTACTTCACCTAAGTCCTTCATCGCAAATTTGTTTGACAATTTGTTTTTAATTTCATCGATTTTTCCTTTGTTTTTTCCACATATTAATAAGTCATCTACGAATAGAATTAAGTATGTAATATCAACACTCTCATACTTCATATACAGACAATAATCACTCTCACTTCTATGAAAACCTAATTAATTTTATTCTTTTTTTATACTTGTCGAAACATTCATACCAAACTCTTGAACATTCACGCAAACCATATAACGCCTTTGATAGTTTACATACTTTTCCGCTTTTATAGTTCCGTTTAGGAATGCTGTCATCTCCACTTAAAGCTTCTTCATAGGTTTGGGGACTGTCTGCGTTAACTACATTCACATAAATGAAATATGAGCTCGTTTGGCCATATCTTTGAGGTTTCTTTGTTTCCCGTCCTGACCTTCTCAAATTATTTCCTATGTCCTCAAGTTTTTCCTCTGATTCGTTACTTAAATTTCTCTCCGTTTTTATTACAACCTGCTCGACCTTTTCGTCATTTGTTTCACTTTCATGAATTTCGTTTGTATCCGAATGTTCGTCAAAATCCTTTTCCGTTTCATTATCCGATTCATCTTTTCCTTGAAATCCTACTAAATTATCATTTTCACCTATAAATTCTACGTGTCTTGCAATTATAATTTTATTATTAACTAAGATTCTATATCCAACGTTTTCATAACCTACAAGTATTCCGATATCTGCTTTTTTGTCCCATTTCGAATTTCTTTTAATTTCAGGTATTCTTACAAAAACTCTACTTCCGTACAATCTTAAATTATTTATATTGGGTTTCCTTCTAAACAATATTTCGATTGGTGTTTTATTTTCATATGTTTTCGTAGTGGTTCTATTTTTTAAGTACGCCGCGGTTCTAACTATTTCCGGCCAATATTTGATATTTAGTTTCGAATCGTGTAATAAACATCTAGCGGAATTCATGATTGTTCTATTGTAGCGCTCGGCTGTTCCATATAATTCGTGAACATAAGGTGGGCATGGTTCTAGGAGAATTCCCTTTTCCCTAATTAGATTGTATATGTTTCTATTCATATATTCTTTTCCATTATCACATCTTAGTCTCTTTATCTTCTTACCAGTAAGATTTTCAACTTTATTTACATAATCAAGGAAACAATTGTAAACCTCATCTTACGATTTCAAAGTATAAATCAAAGCGCACTTACTGTAATCGTCTATAAATGTTAAGAAATATTTAGATCCATCAAACCCGGTATTTTTATGAGGTCCATTTAAATCGGTGTGTATCAATTCTAAAGTCTCGCGTGCTCTACTACGGTAATTCTGGAAAGGTAAATTGTGCATTTTATTTTGGATACATGTACCACATTTTAATTGTACTTGCTCCAATTTTTCTGGTATTCCCTCAACTAACCTTTTCTTACACATTGTATCTAAATAATTAAAGTTTACATGTCCTAGGATTCTGTGAAATTTTTCCTTATTTGTCATTTTTTCTACATTTTTAGCTTGAGATTCTTGTCTTTCAATATAACTACTTATTTTATATAAACCATGATCTTTGTATGCGATCCCTATCAACCTTCCGTATTTATTATAGATCTTTGAGGTATTTCCTGCTGAGACTATCTTATTTTTATTCGTTACTCTCGCATAGCTAACCAAATTATTTTCCATTTCTTTCACGTAAAACACATTGGACATTGCAATTTCAATCCTTCTTTTATTTACTTCGAAGTAAGTTACAATTTTTCCAACTTTTGTCCCTTTTAAAGTTCTACCGTCTCCTACTTTTACATTTATCGGATTCTTCAAATTTTCGTACTCAGTAAAATAAGAGTCATCATTTACTATGTGATCTGAACATCCACTATCCAATATCCAATCTATTTTTCGCGTATCTCTAGTATATACTGTGATATTACCCTTACTACTATCGCGCTCTACTCGCGTTAGGAAGGAATCAATTCCTTGGTCGTCGTAGTCCTCGTTGTTCGAATAATTTGCGTCGTGTTGACTTGCCCCGTTGTAGCATTGTTGTCAACCTCTGCTTCGTCCTCGTTGACCAAATCCACGCTGACCATATCCTCGTCCTCTTTGGCCAGAACCTCGTCCGCCGCGACCCCTGTTCTGCTGCGGCTGATACGCACCTCCTCGCCATTGCGCTCCTCCATTGTTTCCGCCTCTGCACGTATTTGTGCAATTTCTTACCACGTGGCCGTACTTTCCACAGCCATGGCACTTTATGTCCTTTTTTTCAACTTTAAATACATTTGACCTTTTTTGTATCACTTTTACACTCACTACGCTTTTCCCACATAATAATTTTATTTTTTTAAAAATTCACAAGTCCTATCGCTTTCTTTCAATGAGTCGATTAAGTCACCAACATAGATCAATGATTCTGGTAGTGTTTTCAACATGTAATCGAGTTTTTCACGTTCACTTACGTTTGCACCAGCCCTCTTTAATTCGTTTATCGTTTTTTCAAATTCCGCGAAAAATGAACTTGACTCTTCAAAATCTTTCAACCTCATCGTGTCCAGTCTACGTCTTATACAAAGTTGCAATGCTGTTGACTCCTTCATATACATCTCATCAATTTTTTTTCATTATTTTGTAAGCAGTGTCTTGATCACCAACAAATTCTAATTGCTCATTTGTTATACTACAATAGATGTAGTTCATCGCCCATTGATTCTTTTCATCCCAGTTATCTTTCGCATCCGTGTCCATTTTCTCTCGTGTAGCCGGTTCATAACATTTTTTACACTTTAAATACATTAATATTCTTTTCTTCCACGCTTTGTAATCACGTCCGTCGAATACTTGAAATTTAATTTCATCGTCCACTGGCATCTTGATTCGTTTTTTTTTATCTTCACCCTTTTTCTTCTTTTTCAAAGATAGTTCTCTTTATTCTACAGATTCCTTTTTATTTGTTCTGCCAATAGCCTTTTTTATCTCTTCAGAATATATTTCCAATTTTTTTCAAAATCGACTTTCTTTTATATATTCACTCCCGGCTACACGTGGTTCCATAACCTTAAATCTCGTGAATCACGCTCTGTTACCATGTTAAGAATTGTGGATCTTGATGGGCGAAATATTGTTATGGAAAGATTGAATTTACACTTATGATTAACATTAACGTAGACATATATTTATTTTACGGACGATTTCTAGAATATTCATCGATACATACTTGCACGCTTCTCAGCATCTTCTTCCGTACCAGACCTTCTATCGACGGTTAACTGACTGAACTGTTTACATTCATCTGTTTTTCAGACGCCGCGCACACACATACCTCCACACACTGATGGTTACATACGACCATCTCTACTACGCATTTGACCTAGTCCAGCACACAAAATTATACATATCTCAACACTATCATCTCGTTTGGAATCTTGGATTATACAAATTTTTGATCATGCGTAATAAAATTTCTACTTTGATCAACATCAGCTTAAATCTTTTCGTTAGTCGATTATAGAAGTGAGATACAGGTTTCGAGTATACTTCTTGACGTTTCTGTCTAATCTATTCTAAATGTTTCCTATGGCTCGCAAGTAGCTTCAAAAATCTTTGTTGTGTGTTTAAGGTTGTTATTCTGCATGAATTGCAAAATTTCGATGGCCCACCTCCCTAATAATTAATCAGAATTAATTGTCAGGTTTTGTGCGTTCCTATGACATTTTTATTTGGAATTATTTCCTGAATAATTTAAAACTTTTCACACTCGTTCCAAGACACTCTGTATATTCAACCATTTCGTGCCAACGACGTAGAATTTGGTCATGTCAATTTTCGAAGATAAACCTCGTTAATCACTCGTATCGTGTGCTCCTGCGTTAGACCTTGTTGATAATACATGGGCAGGAACGATGAAGGAAGAAAGGTTGATTGCCACTGTTCTCGGCAATCATTTTGTCCTTTCTTTCCCTTTTCACGGGTCGCTTCTGGGTGCAAATCTGTCAAAACCATAATAGGTTGCGCTCCGCTATTTAAAATATCGGCAAATATATGGGCATAATATGCAGATGTCTGCATCACGAGGATACGCTCGCCGTTCAGCTCTTTTCTTCTTCTTTGTCCGATACCGTGGTTATCTTGCAACGTGGAGACGCTATATGGATTTTGTTCTTGCATTTTCACCGAACAACGATATAATTTAATAAAATTCAAAATAAAGTAAAATTTGAAATTATTATATTTATTTGAAAATCATAATCCGGAAATTAATCTTTAAAAATCTCCTCCGCTATGACGCGCTACAATTAAGATATGTTTAAAAAATTTCTCTTTTACAGCAACTGGAATAATCATAATAAATGTTCGTTCCAACGATTGTCAGCTTCCTTCACACGGTGGTAAGTATTTTCATTTCGAATCTCTCCCTTTCTCTCTTATAATACGTATATACATGTCGGGTTAGAGGTAGGATTGGGGATGTGGGCGTTTAATGAATTTTCACTAGCATCAGCCATTGTTGTGGTATAACGTAGAGTTTATTATCACAAGTGTCGATATGGCCGTTACAACAATTAACCGCGGTGATTGCGCACTCGTAGCACTAATGACACTGGACTTAGGTTCGCTAACGAATCCGCGGTCAACGGGATGATAGTAGTACGCACTAACAAAGTTCGAGTATGACTCTTTCAATAAACCGTGAAATAGTCACTGATCGTAAAGGCAGGGTTCATTTCGTCAATGAGATCGCACAAGAGAATAACTCTCCGTCTCGGTGATGCCACCGAGAAAACCATATGGGGTGTGTCTAAGGACACGAGATCCTCGGATTCGTCGAGGGCAGCCTTCGTTCGGAAGGTAAGGGAAATTGGCGTTGCTGCTAATTGGACAATCTCCATATCGGTGTTTAGAAAAAGATGCTAGCCGTCCTTGAGGGAGAGTTGCTAGCGGGAAGCGTCGTTCGTGGAAGAGATAGATTTCTCCTATCTTCCCGTAGTTGTAACAAAAACTGTTTGTCTATTTGAAGGACTTTAGTTAGCTAAATCTTAAGATTTATAACGGGTCCTCAGGCTATCTAAGCATATACTGTGAAGATGCGTTGACATCTGGGAATCATGTTACCCGAAGGGTAGAGACTGCGTGTGGGGAGCCGCGGGACAGAAATTGTCGAAATGTTTACTGCTGCGTGCCGCTACGGCTATTTCTTTAAGGAGAGCTATAGAATTACTTCCGTGCCTTTGTTAGACAAAACGTTCATCCCTTGACCGCGGCTACGTTCGGCGACTGGTTGTCGCCTCGAGCCCAAGCTCACCTTCGCAAGTGTCGAACAATTACAATCGGATTGGATGACTACGCTTGTTTAATTACAGCTATGGTAGAATCCAGATTACGGGTTACGGGATTTTCCCAAAATTCCAAAGGGAATTGTGTTCTTACATCTCCGACAGATTTATTTCATGAAATGACTTGTTGATTTTTCACTCGCACCTGAACGCTGAGTGGTCGGGTTTACGCAAACAAAAGTAATTTCTAAATTCGATTTCGTCAAAAATATGAAATTTTATACTATATTTTCGATTTACGTTCTCGCGTAGGAAAATTGTTGTTTGATTGATTATTATAATAAAATTGGTAACCATGTTCTAAATTATGTTAGGGAATTTGAAAGGACGCAAGTAACTAACAACAGTTTTCTATATAAATTTGCATCTTTATTTCGTTGAAAGTTGAAATAAATAGAGATACATCATTTTATTATGTACAATAATGTATTTATCTCTAACAAATTCTAAAATGCAAGAAACTATATCTGTTGTTTTATTCTTCAAATCTAACAATATAGTCGAATAGTGTCTTTGTCATAAAATATATGGACGTTCTAAAATTGAAAATGTCATTAATTCGTCCAAAGTTACACACAAAATTGCAACATATATTGCAACATTTTACGATTCTAATTTATTAATCCTAATTTATTAAAAAATAGAACTCCAAATGGACAAAAATACCCACACTCCCTTTACCTAACAGTCTTGCACATGAGTCCATAATAAAATAATCTGTGTTTTTTGGACAATGTTATTGAAACGAATCCGCGTTTGCATATAGAACACCAGTGGAGTTTCTTCAAGTGGGCAATCATGTGTCTTCTGTAGGTGGTAGTATGAAAAAATAGTTTGTGGCAGTAATAACACCGATACACCTTGGGCTTCAAGAACTCGAAGTCTGATTCGCTTTTCTTTGCCGGGGTATTCTCCTGGTTCCCCAGGGTATTGTTCTGGTTCCCCGGGGTATTGATCTGGTTCTCCGGGGTATTTTTCTGGTTCCCCTGGGTATTGTAGTGGTTCCCCGGCGTATTGTTCCGGTTCCCTGGGGTCTGAGTGATTCTTGCGCAAAGCAGACGATACAACGATGATGATATGTTGTTGATTTCTTCGCCTTGAATTCCGTTCATTTGTTTATCTTCAAAATGGTTTTGTTCTGCCTCCTCAGCGTCGAATAATTAAATCTTTTCGATTTCTTTATCATGAAACGAATAGCCGTTTTGTCGTCTAATGGCAGATTCGAGCTGGTTGAAGGCACATTGACCTTCTGTAATACAAAAAAGATTTCATTATTACTTATTCATATTAATTCGAATGTTTAAATAATTAAGATCGAACAATATAACACTCACCTCACCTTCTGAGAACATCTTCTTATGGTTGAATCCATTCAAACCATGCATTTTTGCAGTTTCTAGCAATAATTAACCAGACTTGTACGATTGATGTACGTCGAGTGTTCCTGGACGATTTCGTTGGACGTACGTGTCAAATCAAAGGTTCAGGTTAAAATAAGCACATACTTGCTGTCGAATGTCCTTATATAGGTCCCTGCCGAATTACTATGGGAAATTAACGAATGGTAAGCCGGTTCTAACTTGTAGCTTCTAGCTACGTTATTTCATTGGTGGTTTGGTGGTTGCTACTAAATTTTCCAAATGGGAAGTCTTGATGACCATCAGGTAAACTTTGCGCTGTAAGCACTGTGTCTCAGTACTGGAGGGGATACGCAGGTAGTTGCGGAACAGCTGTTACATTGTCTTAAAAGGTGTTTTAGGCGATGTATATAATATCGTGTCTAATAAGCCTGAATCGACGTTCTGCGTCGAAAATTCTATACGGATAAAATAATGACACCATTCGTATAAGATTTGTTGAACATATATGATTTAGTTACGCTATTGCAAGATGTTGGAATAAATTTATATTCATACTGGAAACGGTTTAAAATTTGTTAATTTATTATAAACAAAGAAAAGCTCTTGTAGTGAGTATGAATATAAAATGCAGCAGAAACTCCATTTGGAGAAACATAAGAAAAGCTGCGTCCCTTTGTAGCGTACTGTTGAAAATGGTCAACATTATAACAGCTATCCTATTCTTAGTCAATGATAAGTTCATAAGATAGAATACAAACCTTACTAAGCTTTTAACTACCTTTAGATTGATTGAAATGATTGATTTAGTCTGATTTAATGAATGATGATAACGTATAGACGAGGCAATGGACGAAGCTATTACTCTATCGATAAAATAGCGGTCGCTTTCGATCCAACCGTGTGTTTTTCTATCACTAAGGGATATTTCAAGTTTAAGAAAAATATAAAACAATTCCTATTGATATACCATTTTTCGTATTAATTTCATACATAAAAGTATTCTTGTTTGTTGACATCAGAATGAGATTAAAGTGTACAAATTCAAGGACCACAGCAGGATTAATACGAAAAATATTCTATCGAGATTTCGTTTATTAATAGCGTAATAATTAATATTACTTCTATTAAGTAATTGTCATAAATTTTTTGGCATCATTTAGAGAATGAAGGAAAACGATCTTACCAGTATTATTTTTAACAAAATTTCTTATATTTACACTAGTTTATACAGAATCCAATTTAGTCCACTTCTCACTGACTGCACATAGCCATTTTATAACTCTATCATTTTTGCTTCATTCGAAACTTCTGCTACTTTATTATTACTGTAACAAGAATATATAACATTATATTTTAGCATAGTATTATATATTGGGTCTGCTATATTCAAATTTACTAAAATTTTACTGAAACTTACAAGAAATATTCTCCAGTTACATCATTCAAAGACGGATCTAATGCAGCGAATAAAACAGATTGCGCTCCCTTTATAGGCGTCTTAATAAATAACCATGAAAGTGTACCTACAGTCAATCTACCTAAAAAGTTTTAATAAATTCCCATATGTCGCATTATTTCTGTTCGTACTATACCAGGATGGACGGCATTCACCGTAACACCAGTTCCTATATGACATAAAAAATAATGCTTTATCGATTGCATTATTTATTCAAAAATAATTTTATTTTCTGTTAAAATGACAAAATCTTTCAATTTATTTGCCAATTCTTTCGTAAATAGAATATTAACTAATTTGCTCTCTGCTTATGCTTCGCCAGGCTCATAGGTTTTGTCATTATTCAAATCGTCGAATTTA
>JAFJHM010000255.1:0-17294 GCA_019201815.1 Bombus balteatus
ACAACTTGTACTATATGAAACAAATTCAAATGGCGCCGACTATGGAAAGCAGTGAGGATATCATAGAGGATAACGATTGTCAGAATAGTGGAACAAACACCACGCCCAACCAGGGTAAAGAATAGGACGTTTCCGCAGTACCGAAAGTCTACAACTGCATGTACTGCGAAAAAGATTCTACAATCAAACGGCGCTTCGTAGATATCAGCTGAATCACGCGAAGGAGCAACTACGTTGTCCCCGCAGTGGATTTCGATCACACAGTTTTCGATTTCTTCGTCGTCATTATATATACTTCCACGACGACCATCGCAAACGATATATTTGTCGAATGCCAATGAAAAAATAATTTTCTAATTCATTAATCCTAATTTATTAAAAAATAGAACTCCAAATGGACAAAAATACCCACACTCCCTTTACCTAACAGTCTTGAACATGAGTCCATAATAAAATAATCTGTGTTTTTTGGACAATGATATTGAATCGAATCCGCGTTTGCATATACGGCTAATTGATCCCAACGTTAACGTGCAAAGACGCCCCTACAGGCTTAGCGAGGAAGAACGAAGAATAGTACGCGAGAGAATAGGCGAATTGATTAGAGCAAAAATTGTAAGACCTAGTAATTCGCCGTTCGCGAGCCCCATGTTACTCGTGAAGAAGAAGGACGGCACAGACAGATTGTGTGTGGACTTCCGAGCGTTAAATAAATATACGTCGCGGATCGGTATCCCTTACTCCTTATTGCTGATCAAATCGCGAGATTGCGGAGTGCGAGATACTTCATTAGCCTGGACATGGCCAGCGGATTTCACCAGATTCCCATTCATCCTAACTCGACGGAATATACAGAGTTCGTTACACCCGACGGTCAATACGATTACGTAAAGATTGCCGTTTGGGTTGAAAAATTTGGGTTGCACCAGCCGTTTTCCAGAGAGCCATTTTCAAAGCCTTAGGCGACCTCGCTTATTCGTATGTCGTTGTTTATTTGGGCGACGTTCTAATAATTGCCGACTCAATAGACCAAGCTCTAGAAAGGTTGCACATTGTGCTAAACACCCTCGTAAACGCCGCATTTTCTTTTAATTTCGCTAAATGTTCCTTTCTGAAGACGTCGGTACTTTATTTGGGATATGTAATTCGTAACGGAGAAGTTCGTCCAAACCCGGGAAAAATACAAGCTTTGAATTCTTTACCTGCACCGTCGACCGTCACACAGCTTAGGCAGTTTATTGGCTTGGCCTCTTATTTCCGAAAATTCATTATTAAATTTTCGCAAGTGATGAAAACCCTTGTATGCACTTACTTCTAGTAGCAAGCACATAACTAACAAAGACATTATCTAAAAAAAAGCAACGTATTCGCTTCCTACTCGACGACTAATAATAAATTACAATCGCATTTTGCTCCAACTCTATTGTGATTGTTTATCCTCAGAAGCATTCTCGAACTGTAATAATTGGTAATTAAGAAGAAGGTTTCGTATACCTGACCCGAGCATGGCGCGCACTAATCCGTCTGTCCCTTGAACAATGTTTCATACAGCCAACAAATTAACAGCTTTACCTGCCTGCTAACTAGGGTGGGGGCCTAAAAGTCTTAATCCACGTGGTAGTGGCAAACATGGAACACATTGGCCACTATATAAACTCGGCAACTAGCTCGGAGATTTCATTCCCAATTCGAATATCGAGTAGAACGTTTGAAAGTTCTTGACTCACTTTTGGAAGTACTACGAGTTCGAAAGTTCTTCACGTTTGGAACTGCTTCGCGATTGGAAGCGTCCTTATACATCTTCATCACACTTGGAGCAGCAAGTATTTCATTTCCTTCAAATGAACGTTTTGTCTAACAAAGGCAAGGAGTAATTCTATATCTCTGCTTAAATGAAATAGTTGTATAGTTGTATTTGGCAGCAAATGTGCGGTATAACGCGCATCCGTATGTCGCCATATCTGCATTAGATATGGATGTAGGTTTATTTGAGTATTTAAGCCAAATTAATATAACTGGAATTACGTATCATTTGACTGGGTCCCGATTTGAAATAGCTCAAACCGGATGATGTGCATTGCATTTGGCAGTAAATGTTGAATATTGCGCGCATCTAATTGTGTGTAAATGCGCCATAGAAACTGAGATACGTTGGTTTCAATATTTCTCGCTGAATATGCAAAACTACAACAGCTATGGGTTTGACTGCTTCCTGATTTCACATTACTCAAACCGGATGTTGTTCCACGTATTTGGCAGCAAATGTGGAGTATAAAGCGCATCGATTCGTCGAAATACCACCAATAGCAGCGGAGATACGTTCAACTGCATTTGGAAGCATTAATATGAAAAGTTGTAATGACATTGGATTTGACCGGAAACAGAGTTGATACAGCGTAAGCACCAGGATGTGCACTGTATTTGGTAGCTGATGTGGAATATAACTCGCAATGTATTATCGACATGTCTGCTATGCAAACGGAGATACGTTGATTAGCTTATGTGATCCTTTATACACAAAATTACACTTACGCTGAATTTGTCAGAAACTAGAGTCGACATAGCACAAACCGGCTGATGTGTACTATATTAGGCAGCAAGCGTGCGTTATAACGCGCATCGAATTGTCGACATATCTGCAATAGAAACGGAGATACGGTGATTTGAATTCTTAATGCTGAATATGCAAAACTGCAACTACGCTAGATTTGACTGGATCCAGATTTGACATAGCTGAAACCGGACGATGGGCACCGTAATTGGCAGCAAATGTGGAGTATAACGCGTATCGATATGTCGCCATATCTGCAATACAAACGGATGTAGGTTGATTTGAATATTTAAGCCTAAATAAACGAAATTGGAATTACGTAGCATTTGACTTGGTCCGAATTGATATAGCTTAAACCGGATGATGTGCATTGTATTTGGCAGTAAATGTGGAATATAACTTGCATCGCATTAGCGACATATCTGCAATAGAGCGGAGATACGTTGCTTTGAATATTTGAGCATGAGTATGCAAAACCGCAATGACAAATCATTTGACAGGGACCAGAGATGAAATAGCGCAAAGTGAAAGTTGTGCCGCTTATTTGGCAGCGAATGTTGAATATAACGCGCATTGATTTGTCGACACACCACCAATATCAGCGAAGATACCTTCAATTGAATATTGAAGCCTGATTATGCAAAACTGTAATAACATTGGAATGGACGGGAAACAGAGTTGACACAGCGTTAACACGAGAATGTGCGCTATATTCAGCAGCAAATTAGGAGTACAACGCGCATCGATTTGTCGTCATATCTGCATTAGAAGCAGAGATTCGTGTAGTTGAATATTTAAGACAGAATTCGCAAAACTGCAATTATGCTGGATTTTATTGGTTCCAGTGTTGACATAACGCGAACCGGCTTATGTGCGCTACATTTGGCAGCAATTGAGGAGTACACCTCGCATCTAACTAGCGACAAATCTCCAATTGCAGCGGTGATACGTTGTATATGATATTCAATAATGGGCCTGTTACGATAATGATAGTATTCCACTTTGACCGAAAGAATGAAACGCATTACACGACTCAGTGTCAAAGTAAGTTACATTGCCGATATTTCGTCAGAAAATTAGCGCGTCTGAAATAAATTGCCGTCTCAATGAAACCATTTTATTTGAAGCTTTAGGCTACAGTTCTGAATCATTTTCGCCGGACAAGACCGTTTCAAGTACTCGCAAAAGCCAGCAGTCAAATTAAGGTACAAACTATCAATTAGAGTCTAATACATTTTAGTGGTCCAACATCGATGGGACGATTTCGCATCGAAATTTTTTGAGGACCACGTAACCTTCTAACGTCGACCGCCGCGCGAGCAGCGGATAAGCTTGCTTCGTGCCCTAGGTTCCTCTCACCACGTACTCTACTTCTTGCTTCTTGGTTGGCAGCTTTAGCGGCTGCTGGTCCGAGAAACTGCATCCTGACCCGCTTTCTCGTATGTCGGATGTGACGTCTTGCTCTCCGCCGTAGACACTTGTCGGATCTACATACGTTGAACCATTTGCGCGAGACAAGCGCGGCGCTCTGCAGGGACGAGGGATCTAATTTTCGAAGTATCAAGTGCGAAACCTCCAGTGGTAGTTCGGAAATGATATCCACCTTGCTTGGCACGTACAAACCAACGACGCGTAATAGAGATCTAAAAAACTCCATGTTGCTTCTACTGTTGCTCGAGCACAACTGACGGTCTGGCTGAGAATGGAGGCTTATATATGTGCTGCTCGTCACGGTACACTGCGATTTCCGGTTCCGGGTGAGTGTGCTGGTCAGTCAGAATCGATCGTGCGTGAATGTATTTCATATATATATATATATATATTATATATATATATATATATATATATATATGTCGCAGATGAAAAGAACACCGGAACCTCTCCTCGGAACCTCGGGAAACACCGTAACATTGTAATATAAAGTCTAGCGTAGCTGTAATTTGACAAATGTCGTCGCCTAACCAAATTACATCTGTTTGAGATTTATGATAGTGAACTTGGGCTCGAGGCGACAACCAGTCGCCGAACTTAGCCGCGGTCAAGGGATGAACGTTTTTCCAACAAAGGCATAGAAGTAATTTTAGAGCCCTTCTTAAAAAAAGGAAATAGTTGTAGCGACATTCGACAGTGAACATCTTGACGGTCTCTGTTCCGTGACTCGCCACACGCAGATTCTATTCTTCGAGTAAGATGATTACCAGATGTCGATGCGTCTCCACAGTACATGTGCAGCTAGCCCGAGGACCCGCTATAAATCTTAGGATTTAGCTAAAGTCCTTCAAACGGACAAACAGTCTTTGTTCCAGCTATGGCAAGTTAAGAGGAATCAGTTTTTCTCACGAACGACGATTCCCGCTAGCAACTTTCTCTTAAGGGCGGCTGGCACCCTTCCCTAACCATCGACAGGGAAATTGACCAATTAACAGTTACGTCAATTTCCCTCACTCTTCGAGCGAATACTCTTCTCCACGAATCCGATGACCGCGTGTCCTTAGACACACCCCATATAGTTTTCCTCGGTGGCATCACCGAGACTGAGATTCTTTCTCTTGTGCGATCTCTTTGACGAAAAGAATACTGCCTTTACGATCAGTGAATATAGTGTCTGTCTTGAACTTTGCGAGTACGCACTACTATCATCCCGTTGACCGCGGATTCGTTACGAACCTAAGTCCATCGTCACTAGTGCTCCGAGGGCGCAACCACTGCGATTACTTGTAAACTCCGTTGTATCAAGACTTGTGTTAATAAATTATACGTTGTACCTCAACAATGGCAAATGCCCGTGAAGGCTCATCAAGCGCCCGCAGCCCCAATCCTACCACTAACCCGACATCAGAAGTGGGATCGAGTCCATGTATAACCATGGAACAATTCATGAGAATCGTGGACCGGTTATCTCAGCCGAGGGAGCAAAGACCGAGTACGGAACCTAAGGATGTAACGTTACCACGTTTTGACCCTGAAGGCGCGGGCGCCGATCCATCCGCGTGGTGCTCATATGTCGATGTGATTTTGAAAGACTACCCGATACAAGATAGTGCGTTACTTTCTGCTCTAAATCGCGCCCTAAAGGGTTCTGCTGCGCATTGGCTTTCACAAATAGTGCGCGGTGAAAAGTTTACCTGGCCAACGTTTAAGGAACAATTCCTTTCGCGTTTTGGTGGCAGAGAGACAGCCGCCTCGGCGTTAATAAGGATATCCACAGAACGACCGTCGAAGACCGAATCTTCAGGGGCTTTTGGTAGCCGCCTCCGTTCCATGCTGCAGATGAAGTTGCAAGATCTAACGATGCCCGAAGTGATCAATGCCCTCGCCCTTTATATGCTAAGTTCACAAGATCAACGCTTTCGACGACTAACGCTCGCGAATAATATCAAGACGGAGGACCAATTTCATGATGAAATGAGAGTTCTTCCTCACGACGATCAGCCAACATTTTTGTCAAGAAATCCACCGGCGGAACCTGAAGCCAAACGACGCAAGTTATCGGACCACCAGGTGAGGTGCCATTACTGTGGTACATACGGACATAAAATAAGGGAGTGTCGCAAGAGGATGCGTAGCGAACAGCGGAAGGATACACAACACCAGAACAGGAGTCGCTCAGCCACATCGTCCAAGGTGGTTTGCTTTAAGTGTCGTGCGGAGGGCCATATCGCACCTAATTGTCCGTTACTGCAGGACAAAAAAACCGGCTCCAAGAACGAACGTCGAGTCGACTCCTGCGTGGTGGACTCTCCAGCTGGTAGATTAAGTCATCTGGGTGAGTCGTTCTCATTTTATTTCGATTCTCGAGCCGAATGCTCATTAATTAAAGAATCTATAGCCTCGAAATTTTCTGGCAAGCGAATAACCGATGTAGTAGTACTGCGAGGCATAGGAAATACTTGCGTTAACAGTACCTCTCAGATCTTGTCCACTGTATGTATTAACGGTTCTACATTGGAGATAGTCTTTCATGTCCTTGCCGATGATTACTTAAAGTACGATATCATGATTGGTCGCGAGATTTTAAGTCAAGGATTCGACGTATATATCACGCAAAAAAACATAGTTATTTGTAAAACGAAGATCGTTAACGCCTGTAGTAAAGTCGCGGAAGATGCGGTTAACATTAACGAGGTTGACACGGATGTGATCGGTAACGATAAAGACCGGTTAATCTCTGTTCTCGAGAAATTTAAAGAATCGTTCATTACGGGTTTCCCGCGTGCTCGCGTCAGTACGGGCCAGTTAGAAATACGGCTAATTGATCCCAACGTTACCGTGCAAAGAAGCCCCTACAGGCTTAGCGAGGAAGAACGAAGGATAGTACGCGAGAGAATAGGCGAATTGATTAGAGCAAACATTGTAAGACCTAGTAATTCGCCGTTCGCGAGCCCCATGATACTCGTGAAAAAGAAGGACGACAGACACAGATTGTGTGTGGACTTCCGAGCGTTAAATAAATATACGTCGCGGATCCGTATCCCTTACTCCTTATTGCTGATCAAATCGCGAGATTGCGGAGTGCGAGATACTTCATTAGCCTGGACATGGCCAGCGGATTTCACCAGATTCCCATTCATCCTAACTCGACGGAATATACAGAGTTCGTTACACCCGACGGTCAATACGATTACGTAAAGATTCCGTTTGGGTTGAAAAAATGCACCAGCCGTTTTCCAGAGAGCCATTTTCAAAGCCTTAGGCGACCTCGCTTATTCGTATGTCGTTGTTTATTTGGGCGACGTTCTAATAATTGCCGACTCAATAGACCAAGCTCTAGAAAGGTTGCACATTGTGCTAAACACCCTCGTAAACGCCGCATTTTCTTTTAATTTCGCTAAATGTTCCTTTCTGAAGACGTCGGTACTTTATTTGGGATATGTAATTCGTAACGGAGAAGTTCGTCCAAACCCGGGAAAAATACAAGCTTTGAATTCTTTACCTGCACCGTCGACCGTCACACAGCTTAGGCAGTTTATTGGCTTGGCCTCTCATTTCCGAAAATTCATTATTAAATTTTCGCAAGTGATGAAAACCCTTGTATGCACTTACTTCTAGTAGCAAGCACATAACTAACAAAGACATTATCTAAAAAAAAAGCAACGTGTTCGCTTCCTACTCGACGACTAATAATAAATTACAATCGCATTTTGCTCCAACTCTATTGTGATTGTTTATCCTCAGAAGCATTCTCGAACTGTAATAATTGGTAATTAAGAAGAAGGTTTCGTATACCTGACCCGAGCATGGCGCGCACTAATCCGTCTGTCCCTTGAACAATGTTTCATACAGCCAACAAATTAACAGCTTTACCTGCCTGCTAACTAGGGTGGGGGCCTAAAAGTCTTAATCCACGTGGTAGTGGCAAACATGGAACACATTGGCCACTATATAAACTCGGCAACTAGCTCGGAGATTTCATTCCCAATTCGAATATCGAGTAGAACGTTTGAAAGTTCTTGACTCACTTTTGGAAGTACTACGAGTTCGAAAGTTCTTCACGTTTGGAACTGCTTCGCGATTGGAAGCGTCCTTATACATCTTCATCACACTTGGAGCAGCAAGTATTTCATTTCCTTCAAATGAACGTTTTGTCTAACAAAGGCAAGGAGTAATTCTATATCTCTGCTTAAATGAAATAGTTGTATAGTTGTATTTGGCAGCAAATGTGCGGTATAACGCGCATCCGTATGTCGCCATATCTGCATTAGATATGGATGTAGGTTTATTTGAGTATTTAAGCCAAATTAATATAACTGGAATTACGTATCATTTGACTGGGTCCCGATTTGAAATAGCTCAAACCGGATGATGTGCATTGCATTTGGCAGTAAATGTTGAATATTGCGCGCATCTAATTGTGTGTAAATGCGCCATAGAAACTGAGATACGTTGGTTTCAATATTTCTCGCTGAATATGCAAAACTACAACAGCTATGGGTTTGACTGCTTCCTGATTTCACATTACTCAAACCGGATGTTGTTCCACGTATTTGGCAGCAAATGTGGAGTATAAAGCGCATCGATTCGTCGAAATACCACCAATAGCAGCGGAGATACGTTCAACTGCATTTGGAAGCATTAATATGAAAAGTTGTAATGACATTGGATTTGACCGGAAACAGAGTTGATACAGCGTAAGCACCAGGATGTGCACTGTATTTGGTAGCTGATGTGGAATATAACTCGCAATGTATTATCGACATGTCTGCTATGCAAACGGAGATACGTTGATTAGCTTATGTGATCCTTTATACACAAAATTACACTTACGCTGAATTTGTCAGAAACTAGAGTCGACATAGCACAAACCGGCTGATGTGTACTATATTAGGCAGCAAGCGTGCGTTATAACGCGCATCGAATTGTCGACATATCTGCAATAGAAACGGAGATACGGTGATTTGAATTCTTAATGCTGAATATGCAAAACTGCAACTACGCTAGATTTGACTGGATCCAGATTTGACATAGCTGAAACCGGACGATGGGCACCGTAATTGGCAGCAAATGTGGAGTATAACGCGTATCGATATGTCGCCATATCTGCAATACAAACGGATGTAGGTTGATTTGAATATTTAAGCCTAAATAAACGAAATTGGAATTACGTAGCATTTGACTTGGTCCGAATTGATATAGCTTAAACCGGATGATGTGCATTGTATTTGGCAGTAAATGTGGAATATAACTTGCATCGCATTAGCGACATATCTGCAATAGAGCGGAGATACGTTGCTTTGAATATTTGAGCATGAGTATGCAAAACCGCAATGACAAATCATTTGACAGGGACCAGAGATGAAATAGCGCAAAGTGAAAGTTGTGCCGCTTATTTGGCAGCGAATGTTGAATATAACGCGCATTGATTTGTCGACACACCACCAATATCAGCGAAGATACCTTCAATTGAATATTGAAGCCTGATTATGCAAAACTGTAATAACATTGGAATGGACGGGAAACAGAGTTGACACAGCGTTAACACGAGAATGTGCGCTATATTCAGCAGCAAATTAGGAGTACAACGCGCATCGATTTGTCGTCATATCTGCATTAGAAGCAGAGATTCGTGTAGTTGAATATTTAAGACAGAATTCGCAAAACTGCAATTATGCTGGATTTTATTGGTTCCAGTGTTGACATAACGCGAACCGGCTTATGTGCGCTACATTTGGCAGCAATTGAGGAGTACACCTCGCATCTAACTAGCGACAAATCTCCAATTGCAGCGGTGATACGTTGTATATGATATTCAATAATGGGCCTGTTACGATAATGATAGTATTCCACTTTGACCGAAAGAATGAAACGCATTACACGACTCAGTGTCAAAGTAAGTTACATTGCCGATATTTCGTCAGAAAATTAGCGCGTCTGAAATAAATTGCCGTCTCAATGAAACCATTTTATTTGAAGCTTTAGGCTACAGTTCTGAATCATTTTCGCCGGACAAGACCGTTTCAAGTACTCGCAAAAGCCAGCAGTCAAATTAAGGTACAAACTATCAATTAGAGTCTAATACATTTTAGTGGTCCAACATCGATGGGACGATTTCGCATCGAAATTTTTTGAGGACCACGTAACCTTCTAACGTCGACCGCCGCGCGAGCAGCGGATAAGCTTGCTTCGTGCCCTAGGTTCCTCTCACCACGTACTCTACTTCTTGCTTCTTGGTTGGCAGCTTTAGCGGCTGCTGGTCCGAGAAACTGCATCCTGACCCGCTTTCTCGTATGTCGGATGTGACGTCTTGCTCTCCGCCGTAGACACTTGTCGGATCTACATACGTTGAACCATTTGCGCGAGACAAGCGCGGCGCTCTGCAGGGACGAGGGATCTAATTTTCGAAGTATCAAGTGCGAAACCTCCAGTGGTAGTTCGGAAATGATATCCACCTTGCTTGGCACGTACAAACCAACGACGCGTAATAGAGATCTAAAAAACTCCATGTTGCTTCTACTGTTGCTCGAGCACAACTGACGGTCTGGCTGAGAATGGAGGCTTATATATGTGCTGCTCGTCACGGTACACTGCGATTTCCGGTTCCGGGTGAGTGTGCTGGTCAGTCAGAATCGATCGTGCGTGAATGTATTTATATATATATATATATATATATGTCGCAGATGAAAAGAACACCGGAACCTCTCCTCGGAACCTCGGGAAACACCGTAACATTGTAATATAAAGTCTAGCGTAGCTGTAATTTGACAAATGTCGTCGCCTAACCAAATTACATCTGTTTGAGATTTATGATAGTGAACTTGGGCTCGAGGCGACAACCAGTCGCCGAACTTAGCCGCGGTCAAGGGATGAACGTTTTTCCAACAAAGGCATAGAAGTAATTTTAGAGCCCTTCTTAAAAAAAGGAAATAGTTGTAGCGACATTCGACAGTGAACATCTTGACGGTCTCTGTTCCGTGACTCGCCACACGCAGATTCTATTCTTCGAGTAAGATGATTACCAGATGTCGATGCGTCTCCACAGTACATGTGCAGCTAGCCCGAGGACCCGCTATAAATCTTAGGATTTAGCTAAAGTCCTTCAAACGGACAAACAGTCTTTGTTCCAGCTATGGCAAGTTAAGAGGAATCAGTTTTTCTCACGAACGACGATTCCCGCTAGCAACTTTCTCTTAAGGGCGGCTGGCACCCTTCCCTAACCATCGACAGGGAAATTGACCAATTAACAGTTACGTCAATTTCCCTCACTCTTCGAGCGAATACTCTTCTCCACGAATCCGATGACCGCGTGTCCTTAGACACACCCCATATAGTTTTCCTCGGTGGCATCACCGAGACTGAGATTCTTTCTCTTGTGCGATCTCTTTGACGAAAAGAATACTGCCTTTACGATCAGTGAATATAGTGTCTGTCTTGAACTTTGCGAGTACGCACTACTATCATCCCGTTGACCGCGGATTCGTTACGAACCTAAGTCCATCGTCACTAGTGCTCCGAGGGCGCAACCACTGCGATTACTTGTAAACTCCGTTGTATCAAGACTTGTGTTAATAAATTATACGTTGTACCTCAACAATGGCAAATGCCCGTGAAGGCTCATCAAGCGCCCGCAGCCCCAATCCTACCACTAACCCGACATCAGAAGTGGGATCGAGTCCATGTATAACCATGGAACAATTCATGAGAATCGTGGACCGGTTATCTCAGCCGAGGGAGCAAAGACCGAGTACGGAACCTAAGGATGTAACGTTACCACGTTTTGACCCTGAAGGCGCGGGCGCCGATCCATCCGCGTGGTGCTCATATGTCGATGTGATTTTGAAAGACTACCCGATACAAGATAGTGCGTTACTTTCTGCTCTAAATCGCGCCCTAAAGGGTTCTGCTGCGCATTGGCTTTCACAAATAGTGCGCGGTGAAAAGTTTACCTGGCCAACGTTTAAGGAACAATTCCTTTCGCGTTTTGGTGGCAGAGAGACAGCCGCCTCGGCGTTAATAAGGATATCCACAGAACGACCGTCGAAGACCGAATCTTCAGGGGCTTTTGGTAGCCGCCTCCGTTCCATGCTGCAGATGAAGTTGCAAGATCTAACGATGCCCGAAGTGATCAATGCCCCTCGCCCTTTATATGCTAAGTTCACAAGATCAACGCTTTCGACGACTAACGCTCGCGAATAATATCAAGACGGAGGACCAATTTCATGATGAAATGAGAGTTCTTCCTCACGACGATCAGCCAACATTTTTGTCAAGAAATCCACCGGCGGAACCTGAAGCCAAACGACGCAAGTTATCGGACCACCAGGTGAGGTGCCATTACTGTGGTACATACGGACATAAAATAAGGGAGTGTCGCAAGAGGATGCGTAGCGAACAGCGGAAGGATACACAACACCAGAACAGGAGTCGCTCAGCCACATCGTCCAAGGTGGTTTGCTTTAAGTGTCGTGCGGAGGGCCATATCGCACCTAATTGTCCGTTACTGCAGGACAAAAAACCGGCTCCAAGAACGAACGTCGAGTCGACTCCTGCGTGGTGGACTCTCCAGCTGGTAGATTAAGTCATCTGGGTGAGTCGTTCTCATTTTATTTCGATTCTCGAGCCGAATGCTCATTAATTAAAGAATCTATAGCCTCGAAATTTTCTGGCAAGCGAATAACCGATGTAGTAGTACTGCGAGGCATAGGAAATACTTGCGTTAACAGTACCTCTCAGATCTTGTCCACTGTATGTATTAACGGTTCTACATTGGAGATAGTCTTTCATGTCCTTGCCGATGATTACTTAAAGTACGATATCATGATTGGTCGCGAGATTTTAAGTCAAGGATTCGACGTATATATCACGCAAAAAAACATAGTTATTTGTAAAACGAAGATCGTTAACGCCTGTAGTAAAGTCGCGGAAGATGCGGTTAACATTAACGAGGTTGACACGGATGTGATCGGTAACGATAAAGACCGGTTAATCTCTGTTCTCGAGAAATTTAAAGAATCGTTCATTACGGGTTTCCCGCGTGCTCGCGTCAGTACGGGCCAGTTAGAAATACGGCTAATTGATCCCAACGTTACCGTGCAAAGAAGCCCCTACAGGCTTAGCGAGGAAGAACGAAGGATAGTACGCGAGAGAATAGGCGAATTGATTAGAGCAAACATTGTAAGACCTAGTAATTCGCCGTTCGCGAGCCCCATGATACTCGTGAAAAGAAGGACGGCACAGACAGATTGTGTGTGGACTTCCGAGCGTTAAATAAATATACGTCGCGGATCCGTATCCCTTACTCCTTATTGCTGATCAAATCGCGAGATTGCGGAGTGCGAGATACTTCATTAGCCTGGACATGGCCAGCGGATTTCACCAGATTCCCATTCATCCTAACTCGACGGAATATACAGAGTTCGTTACACCCGACGGTCAATACGATTACGTAAAGATTCCGTTTGGGTTGAAAAAATGCACCAGCCGTTTTCCAGAGAGCCATTTTCAAAGCCTTAGGCGACCTCGCTTATTCGTATGTCGTTGTTTATTTGGGCGACGTTCTAATAATTGCCGACTCAATAGACCAAGCTCTAGAAAGGTTGCACATTGTGCTAAACACCCTCGTAAACGCCGCATTTTCTTTTAATTTCGCTAAATGTTCCTTTCTGAAGACGTCGGTACTTTATTTGGGATATGTAATTCGTAACGGAGAAGTTCGTCCAAACCCGGGAAAAATACAAGCTTTGAATTCTTTACCTGCACCGTCGACCGTCACACAGCTTAGGCAGTTTATTGGCTTGGCCTCTCTCATTTCCGAAAATTCATTATTAAATTTTCGCAAGTGATGAAAACCCTTGTATGCACTTACTTCTAGTAGCAAGCACATAACTAACAAAGACATTATCTAAAAAAAAGCAACGTGTTCGCTTCCTACTCGACGACTAATAATAAATTACAATCGCATTTTGCTCCAACTCTATTGTGATTGTTTATCCTCAGAAGCATTCTCGAACTGTAATAATTGGTAATTAAGAAGAAGGTTTCGTATACCTGACCCGAGCATGGCGCGCACTAATCCGTCTGTCCCTTGAACAATGTTTCATACAGCCAACAAATTAACAGCTTTACCTGCCTGCTAACTAGGGTGGGGGCCTAAAAGTCTTAATCCACGTGGTAGTGGCAAACATGGAACACATTGGCCACTATATAAACTCGGCAACTAGCTCGGAGATTTCATTCCCAATTCGAATATCGAGTAGAACGTTTGAAAGTTCTTGACTCACTTTTGGAAGTACTACGAGTTCGAAAGTTCTTCACGTTTGGAACTGCTTCGCGATTGGAAGCGTCCTTATACATCTTCATCACACTTGGAGCAGCAAGTATTTCATTTCCTTCAAATGAACGTTTTGTCTAACAAAGGCAAGGAGTAATTCTATATCTCTGCTTAAATGAAATAGTTGTATAGTTGTATTTGGCAGCAAATGTGCGGTATAACGCGCATCCGTATGTCGCCATATCTGCATTAGATATGGATGTAGGTTTATTTGAGTATTTAAGCCAAATTAATATAACTGGAATTACGTATCATTTGACTGGGTCCCGATTTGAAATAGCTCAAACCGGATGATGTGCATTGCATTTGGCAGTAAATGTTGAATATTGCGCGCATCTAATTGTGTGTAAATGCGCCATAGAAACTGAGATACGTTGGTTTCAATATTTCTTAATATATGTGATCCTTTATACACAAAATTACACTTACGCTGAATTTGACTGAAACTAGAGTCGACATAGCACAAACCGGCTGATGTGTACTATATTTGGCAGCAAGCGTGCGTTATAACGCGCATCGAATTGTCGACATATCTGCAATAGAAACGGAGATACGTTGATTTGAATTCTTAATGCTGAATATGCAAAACTGCAACTACGCTAGATTTGACTGGATCCAGATTTGACATAGCTGAAACCGGACGATGGGCACCGTAATTGGCAGCAAATGTGGAGTATAACGCGTATCGATATGTCGCCATATCTGCAATACAAACGGATGTAGGTTGATTTGAATATTTAAGCCTAAATACAAAACGAAATTGGAATTACGTAGCATTTGACTTGGTCCGAATTGATATAGCTTAAACCGGATGATGTGCATTGTATTTGGCAGTAAATGTGGAATATAACTTGCATCGCATTAGCGACATATCTGCAATAGAAGCGGAGATACGTTGCTTTGAATATTTGAGCATGAGTATGCAACAACACCGAAATTGACAAATGATTTGACAGGGACCAGAGATTGAAATAGCGCAAACTGGAGATGTGTACCGCTTATTTGGCAGCGAATGTTGAATATAACGCGCATTGATTTGTCGACACACCACCAATATCAGCGAAGATACCTTCAATTGAATATTGAAGCCTGATTATGCAAAACTGTAATAACATTGGAATGGACGGGAAACAGAGTTGACACAGCGTTAACACGAGAATGTGCGCTATATTCAGCAGCAAATGTGGAGTACAACGCGCATCGAATTGTCGTCATATCTGCTATGCAAACAGAGATACGTGTATTTGAATATGTGATCGCGTAGAACAAAATTACACTTACGCTGAATTTGGCAGGAACTAGAGTTGACATAGCACAAACCGGCTGTTGTGTACTATATTTGGCAGCAAATGTGCGGTATAACGCGTATCGAATTGTCGGCATATCTGCAATAGAAACGGAGATACGTTGAATTGAATATTTAAGCCTGAATATGCAAAACTGTAATTACGCTAGATTTGACTGGGTCCAGATTTGACATAGCGTAAACCGGATGATGTGCACTGTATTTGGCAGCAAATGTGGAGTATAACGCGCATCGTATTGTCGACATATATGTTAAATGGAAACGGAGATACGTTGATTTGAATATTTATGCCTGAATATACAAAACTGCAATTACGCTGGATTTGACTGGGTCCAGATTTGACATAGCTCAAACCGGATGATGTGCACTGTATTTGGCAGCAAATGTGGAGTATAACGCGCATCGTATTTGCGACATATCTGCAATAGAAACGGAGATACGTTGGTTTGAATATTTAAGCATGAATATAAAACTGCAATGACGCAGCATTTGACAGGGACCAGATTTGACATAGCACAAACCGGATATTGTGCACCGTATTTGGCAGCAAATGTGGAATATAACGCGCATCATTGTATTGTCGACATGTCCGCTATAGCAAACGGAGATACGTTGATTTGAATATGTGAACCTATATGATGAACAAAATTACGAACACGTTGAATTTAGGCTACATCGATATATAGCAGCAAACCGGATGTTGTATACTGGACATTAACACAAAATGTGCACGTATTAACAATGTGGCAAACCGGTATTGTCGGCATATCACCGCAATAGAAGCGGCGACACGTTGAATTGAATATTGAAATATTTATATGAAAAACTGTAATGACATTGGATTTTGCCGGGAACAAAGTTGATACAGCGTAAACACGATGATGTGCACTGTATTTGGCAGCAAATGTGGGCAAACTGTAACATCGCATTGTATTGTCGGCATGTCTGCTATACAAACGGGGATACGTTGATTAGAATAATTGATCCTTTATAAACAAAATTACAATTACGCTGAATTTGTCAGGAACCACATTTGACATAGCACAAACCGGATGATGTGTACTGTATTTGGCAGCAAATGTGCGGTATAACGCGCATCGAATTGTCGGCATATCTGCAATAGAAACGGATATACGTTGGTTTGAATATTTAAGCTTGAATATGCAAAACTGCAAATGCGCTGCATTGGACTGGGCCCCGATTTGACATAGCTTAAACCTGATTATGTGCACCGTATTCGATGGTAAGTGTGGAGTATAATGCGCATCGAATTAGCGACGTATCTTCTATAGAAACGGATACACGTTTATTAGAATATTTAAGCATGAATATGCAAAACTGCAATGACACAGCATTTGACAGGGACCAGAGATGAAATAGCGCAAAGCGGAAGTTGTGCCTCGTATTTGGCAGCAAATGTTGAATATAACGCGCATAGATTTGTCGACACACCACCAATAGCAGCGAAGATACCTTCAATTGAATATTGAAGCCTGATTATACAAAACTGTAATAACATTGGAATGGCCAGGAAGAGTTGACACAGCGTTAACTGCGAGAATGTGCGCTATATTCAGCAGCAAATTAGAATTACAACGCGCATCGATTCTGTCGTCATATCTGCATTAGAAACAGAGATACGTGGAGTTGAATATTTCTGACAAAATCCACAA
>JAFJHM010000256.1:0-17235 GCA_019201815.1 Bombus balteatus
ATCAATATTTAAGTCGAAATTAAAAGTAAGTATTTACTTCTTATATATATATATTAAAATTTTCAATAAATTAAATTAAAGCCAAAAAAGAGGCATTTTATTGTTAATAAAATCATTGAATTAAATATTCTAATTTATAAATTTATATAGTTTAAAATTAAAACATTATATTTTCAATATAAAAATATTAATATTTAATTATAAATAGAAATAAAAATTAAAGCTTCTAACTTTTAAATAGATATTAAATTTATCATTATTTCTAATTATATATATATATATATATATATTTAAAAATTAGTTAATTTCCTTAATATTTTCAATATTATGCTCTAATATTATAAGCTATTTAAATTTATTTATAAATTATTTAATTTAAATTTAAATTTATTTTTTTTTATTTATTAAAAAGTAATTATTATAATTATATAAATATATAATAATAATATATAAGAAATTTTAAAAATATAATTAATTTTAAATAAATAATTTAAAAAATTTATTATTTTTCTTGAAATTTTTTCAATTAATCTTTTTTCAAAATAAAGTTCATAAAAAATTAATCAATATATTAAATTATTAATAAAAAATTTATATATAAATTCTATTATAAAAAATCTTTTTATAAATATAATAATTTTATTATTAAAATTTATATTTAATATAATTAATGAAAATATTATACCTAATAATATTATTTTAAAAATAAAATATTTAAAAATATAAATTAAATTAATTATTAAATGAAAAAAAAAATAATTAAAAATAAATTTTCTTAAAATTACTATTAAAAATAGTATTATTGATATACAATATACTATAATATAATCTTCATCTAAATAAATTAAATTTATTATATAATTATTTTTTATAATTATAAATATTAATCGAAAAGAATATGATACAGTTAAAATTGTTCCTATAATTAAATTTATTAATCTAAATATTCTTATTATATTTAAAAAATAATATTCAATAATTAAATCTTTTGAATAAAAACCTACTAAAAAAGGAAATCCACATAATATTAATAATGAAAATATTATTAATATACTTTTTATTGGGTATAAGTAAAATATACCAGAATAAAAGCGAAAATTTTGAATTCCATTTATATAATGGATAAATCTACCTACACATATAAATATTATTGATTTAAAAAAAGCATGAATAAATAAATGTAAAAATGTTAAATTTGTTATTTTTAATGAGTAAATTCTTATTATAAATCCTAATTGTCTTAATGTTGATAAAGCAATAATTTTTTTAAAATCTATTTCAAAATTTGCTATTAGTCCAGATATTAATATTGTTATTCTTGAAATTATTAAAATAAATTTTTTATAATTTATATCAATTAATATTTCGTAATTAATTAATAAATAAATTCCAGCAGTTACTAATGTTGAAGAATGAACTAATGAAGATACAGGTGTAGGTGCTATTATTGCAGCTGGTAATCAAATTATAAATATTAATTGTGCACTTTTTCTAAATACTATAATTAATATTATAAATAAGATTAATAAATTTATTTTATATAAAATTAAATTTCATCTTCCAAAAATTATTATAAAAGAAATAATTATTAATAAACTACAATCACCTAAACGATTTAAAATAATTGTTAATATACCAGAATTAAAAGATAATTTTTTTTGATAATAAATAATTAAACAATAAGAAATTAATCCTAAACCATCTCATCCTAATAATAAAGTTAATATATTAGGTCTTAAAATTAAAAAATTATTGATATTAAAAATAATATTATTAAATAATAAAAACGTTTAATTAAAAATTTATTTTCTATATTTATATATCTAATTCTATAAAATAAAATTATTGATCTAATAAATAAAATTAAAAATATAAATATTAATAATTTAAATCTAATAATTAAAATTAAATTTATTTTTATTGAATTAATATTAAAAATAATTCATTCATAAATATAAAATTTATTAATTAATAAAATATAAAATCTAAAAAATAGAAAAATTAAACTAATTATTAATAATATAATTCTTGAAATTAATATTTTTATTATAATTTAAAATATATTTATATATCTTTGAAATCACAATTCAATGTTTTATTTAAACTATTTAAATAAAAAATTAAATTAAAAATAAAAAAATTTAAAGGTAATAAATGTAAAATTAAAGTTATATAATTTAATAAATTTCTATTAAATAAATTTATTATAAAATTAAAAATTTTACCAAATTGAATAAATCTAAATAAATAAATTGAATAAATAAATCTAAATAAACAATAAAATATTAAAAAAATAAATAAATATTTACATCAATAAATTAATCTTATTAATAAAAAAATTTCACTAACTATATTTAAAGAAATTGGTGCTCCAGAATTATATACACATATTATAAATCATATTATTGATATTGATGGTATTAAATTAATTAATCCTTTATTAATAAAAGTAATTCGAGTATTAGTTTGAGAATAAATTAAATTTACTAAATAAAATAAACCAGAAGATACAATTCCATGAGAAATTATTATTATTACTCTTCCCAATAAACCAATTTTAATATATCTTAATATTCCTATTGATATAATACTTATATGAATTACTGAAGATATAGCAATAATTAATTTTATATCAAATTGAAATAAACATATTAAACTTATAATTAATATACCAAATAAATTAATTATTATTAAATAATTTAATATATTTATAAATTTATTTTTAAATATTAAAATAAAACGTAATATTCCATAACTACCTAATTTTAATATTACTGAAGCTAAAATTATTGATCTAAAAAATGAAGCTTCAACATGAGCTTTAATTAATCAACCATGAAATAAATATATAGGATTTTTACTAAAAATGATATTAATAAATAAATAAAATTAAAATTATCAATTTTGATTTTTATCAATTCCAATATAAAAAAATTAATTCTTCCTAAATTATTAAATAATTTAAAAATTAAATATAATATTGGTAAGGAAAATAATAAAGTATAAAATATTAAATAAAAAGCAGCTGAAATTCGTTCTTTTCTATAACCTCATTTTATAATTATGTAAAAAATTATTAATAATCTAATTTCATATATAAAATAGAATAGAAGTAAATCTATTCTTATAAAATTTAATAATAAAAAAAATATTAATATTAAATTTAATATAATACAGTTTATTTTATATTTATTTAAATTTAATTGAATTAATCTAAAAATTCAAAATATTATTAAAATTAAAAAATTTGAATAATAATTATATCTTAAATTTGTAAAAATAAAAGTTCATTTTATTCAATTAAAATTTATTAAAAAATAAATCTTAAAATAAATATTAAATTTCTTAAAATAAAAAAATTAATATATTTTATGAATAAAATAATAATTATAATAATTAATATTTCATTCATTATATTAAATTTATAAAATTAATATTTTGATGTCCATAATCATAATTTAATCTTACTAATAATGATAAACCTAAAATTCCTTCACATACTGAATAAATTAAATATATTAAATAAATTAATCTATTATAATTTATTAATATAAAATAAAATAAAATTATTACAATTATATGTTCTAATCCAATTAAAAAATTTAATAAATAAATTCTATAATTTAATATAATAAATAATATCATAAATATTAAACATAAAATTAAATATTTTAAAATTAATTTAATATATTTTATTAAAAAGAAAAATTTTATAAAAAAAATAAAATATTAAATTTCAAAAAATTTTTTTTAAAAAAATATCAATAATTCCCAAAATTATTATTTTAATTAAACTATTTTTTGAATTATAAATAATTTAATTTTAATATTTTTTAAAAAAATTATTAAATATAATTATTATATTTATTTATTTATTTTTATAGAATGTTAAATAGTTTAAAAAAAACATTAATTTTGTAAATTAAAAATTTTATAAATATAAATTTAACAAATATTTAATTATAATTTTAATGAAAACTTTATTAATTTTAAATTATTTAATATTTATTAATATAAATATTAATTTATTATTAATTATAAATTATTTTTATTTAAATATTTTTTATTCTCCTTTAAAACAATTAATATATTTAATTTTTTATATTGTTTATATAACAATTAATATTTTAATATTTAAACAAAATTTTTCATTAAATTTGTATGTTTTAATAATTATTTTTATTAGAGGAATTTTAATTATATTTTCATATTTTATTTGTTTAATTAATAAAATTTCAAAAAAAATAATTATATAAAAATTATATTTATAAATTTTTTAATATTATTATTAATAATAATGAATATAAAACAAATAAATATAATATTAAAAAATTTAAATTTTAGTTATTGTAATTTTAAAAAATTAAATATTATTAAAAAATTATATTTAAAACCAAATTATTTAATTTTATTAAAATTTATTATTTTTTAATTATAATATTATTTATTATAACAAAAATTTGTTATATTAAAAATAAAAATTTACGAACAAAAAAATGAAAAAATAATTTCAATAATTTATAAAATACACATATTAAATTTACCAATATCATTTATTAATTTACCAACACCAATTAATATTAATTATATATGAAATTTTGGATCTATTTTAGGAATATTTTTAATAATTCAAATTATTTCAGGATTATTTTTATCAATACATTATTGTCCAAATATTAATATTGCATTTTTTAGAATTTCAAATATTATAAAAGATATAAATTCGGGTTGATTAATTCGATTAATTCATATAAATGGAGCTTCATTTTATTTTTTTTTTTATATATATACATATTGCACGAAATATATTTTATTATTCATTTAAATTATTTCAAGTTTGATTAATTGGTGTTTCAATTTTATTTTTATCAATAGCAACAGCATTTCTTGGATATGTTTTACCATGAGGACAAATATCATTTTGAGGAGCAATAGTAATTACAAATTTAATTTCAGCTATTCCCTATATTGGACAATTTATTGTTGAATGAATTTGAGGAGGATTTTCAATTAATAATGATACTTTAAATCGATTTTATTCATTTCATTTTATTTTACCATTTATTATTTTAATAATAGTATTTATACATTTAATTATTTTACATATTTCAGGTTCTTCAAATCCTATTCATTCAAAAATTAATATTTATAAAATTAATTTTCATCCATATTTTACTATTAAAGATTTAATTACTATTATTTTAACATTTACTTTATTTATAATTATTAATTTACAAATACCTTATATATTAGGAGATCCTGATAATTTTAAAATAGCAAATCCAATAATTACTCCAATTCATATTAAACCTGAATGATTTTTTTTATTTGCATATTCAATTTTACGAACAATTCCTAATAAATTAGGTGGAGTAATTATATTATTTTTATCAATTTTTATTTTATATTTAATTCCTTTAATTAATTTAAATTTATTAAAAAATAATAAATTTTATTTTATTAATAAATTTATATATTGATGATTTATTAATATCTTTATTATATTAACTTGATTAGGAGGTCAAATAATTGAATATCCTTATATTAATTTAAATATAATTTTTACTTTTATATATTTTATATATATATTAATATCATTTTATATTAATAATATTTGAGATTTAATTGTGAAAAAATAAGTTAATGAACTTGAATAAGTATATAATTTGAAATTATATTATAGAAATAAAATTTTCTATTAACTTAAAATTTTATTAAAATATTTATATCTTTAAATTAAAAATTTAATAATTATTTAATTAATTTATAATAAAAATAAAATTTATATTTTAAAAAAAATAATTTTATTATAATGTATGTATATATATATATAATATAAAAGGATTATGAAAAATTTTTAAAACCAATAAATAAAAAATTTAATTAATATTATACTATTGAAAAAACATAAAAATAAGCATATCGTAATCCTTGATAAGTAAAATAAATAATATATACATTAGCATTTAATTCAGGACAATATATAACAAGAACATCATTAATAACAGCTTGTACTATTCCATTCATTTTAGATTTTTAAAATAAATAAATAAAAAATTTGCTTAATTTTATACTATTGCAAAAACATAAAAATAAGCATATCGTAATCCTTGATAAGTAAAATAAATAATATATACATTAGCATTTAATTCAGGACAATATATAACAAGAACATCATTAATAACAGCTTGTACTATTCCATTCATTTTAGATTTTTAAAATAAATAAATAAAAAATTTGCTTAATTTTATACTATTGCAAAAACATAAAAATAAGCATATCGTAATCCTTGATAAGTAAAATAAATAATATATACATTAGCATTTAATTCAGGACAATATATAACAAGAACATCATTAATAACAGCTTGTACTATTCCGTTCATTTTATAGATTTTTAAAAATTAATTGAATTAATATATTTAATTCTTTTAATAAATAAGAATATAATGAATATAGTAAAATTAAAATTAATAATTCAAGTCAACATATTTGTATTAAATTATCATATCGAATTCGTGGAAGAACTCCTCGAATCATAATTAATAAAACTAAATGTAAAAGATATAATAAAATAAATTTAATTGATCAAAACTTAAATTTAAAAAATATTATAGTTAATAATATTCTTATAAATATAACATTTATATATTCTGATAAAAAAATTATAACAAATAATCTTCTAAAATATTCAATATTAAATCCAGAAATTAATTCTGATTCTCCTTCAATTAAATCAAATGGTACTCGATTTAAATCAATTAAAATTCTAATAATAAAAATTAAATATAATGGATATAAAAAAATTATAAAATCAATATTTATTTGAAAATTAATAAATTTTATAAATGAATATTCTTCAATTATTAATATTAAAATAAAAAATATTATAAACAATAAAATTTCAAAAGAAATTATTTGAGAAATTGCTCGTAATGATCCAATTACTGAATAATTACATATTGAAACTCAACCAATTATTATAATAGGATATACTATAAATCTTAAAATTAATATAATATAAATAATTCTATAATTATATAAAAAAAATTATTAATTCATGGATAAATTAATCATAATATTAATGATAATAAAAATATAATTATTGGACTTAAAATATATATAGAATTATATGATAAAATAAAAAATTCTTTAAAAAATAATTTTAAAGCATCTCTAAATGGTTGAAAAAATCCTTTAAATAAAATTTTATTAGGACCTTTACGAAGTTGTATATATCCTAATATTTTTCGTTCAAAAAGTGTTAAAAAAGCAACTGAAATTAAAATTATAATAATTATTAAAATTAAATTTAAAAAAATATTTAATTTTGTGATTATTATATATTATGTTTTAAATAATTTATTTAAATTCTAAATTTAATGCACTAAATATGCTAATATAATTTATAAAATTTATTTATTAATAAATTATATAATTAAATTATAAATTATAGTCCTTTCGTACAAATAATTTAAATATTTTTATAGATAGAAACCAATCTGACTTACGTCGATTTGAACTCAAATCATGTAAGATATTAAAAGTCGAACAGACTTAATTATTAAATTTCTCCATTTAAAATTTATCTTAATTCAACATCGAGGTCGCAATCATCTTTATTAATACGATCTTTTAAAAAGATATTACGCTGTTATCCCTAAGGTAATTTATTCTTTTGATTTATAATAAAAGGTCAAAAAATATTCTTAAATTAAAGTTTTAATTTAAAATAAAGTTAATTAAATTTACTAATCCTCCCAATTAAATATTAATATTAAAAATTAGTTATAATTTAAATATTAATATAAAATTCTATAGGGTCTTATCGTCCCATAAATTAATTTTAGCATTTTTACTAAAAATTTAATTTTATAATATATATATGAGACAGTATATATCTCATTCATTCTTTCATTCCAGTTTTTAATTAAAAAACAATTGATTATGCTACCTTTGTACAGTTAGTTATACTGCAGCCATTAAATTTAAATATCATTGGGCAGATAGACTTAAAATTATAATTCAATAAGCCATGTTTTTGATAAACAGGTGGATATATTAAATTTGCCTAGTTCCTTATATATATATAATTATAAAATAATATAATTAATTTAATACAATTTTATTACTAATTTAATCATTATATTTAATTTAAATAAATTTAAAATTATTTTTTTTAATAAATATATATATATATAAATATCTATTAATTTTAATTTTTAAATAAAATTTTTAATTAAAAAAATTAAATTGTTAAATATTTATTAATAAAAATTATTTTTAAATCAATATTATTAATATATTAATAAAAAATTATATATTTAAATTTATAGTTTATCCCATAAATTTTTTATATAAAAAAAAAAAAAATTTCAAAATAATTTTTTTAATTTTTATATATAAATTAAATTTATTTCAAAAAAACTAGATATAAGAAAATTCGATTAACATTTAATTTCTAAATATATATTATAATTATTTTTTCCACAATAACATTAATATATATTTAACTCTTTTTCTTTCGAGAATATTAAATTTTTAAAATTAAATTAATTAACCCTGATACAAAAGGTACAAAAATTATTTTACTTATTAAATTTTAAATAAATTCATTTACATTACTAAATCTATTAATTAAATTATTATTTCATAAATAATTACTTTAATAAAAAATCATTATAAAATTTTACAAAAAAAATATTTTAAAAAATCTAAAATATTAAATTTATTAAATTAAATAAAATTTTAATATTTATAATTAAACTTTTCATTGTAAATGAAATATTTTTATTTAAACTAAAATTTTATCTAAAAACATTTTCCAATATTTTTACTATGTTACGACTTATTCCATAAATGAAACTGACGGGCGATTTGTACACTTTTCAAAACTAATTTCAATTTAATTAATTAATTAAATTTACTATTAAATCCTCTTTCAAATTAATATTAAAATTAATTATTCAAAAATCAAATTTATTATAATTCATAAATTCTTAAATACACTACATTTTGATTTGAATTATTATTTTATAAAATATTATTTCTAAAAAATTTTATTTTAAAAAGCACAACAATACATAAGATAAGTAAATTTAAGTAGATCTTATCGTGGATCATCAAATTAAACTACAAATTTCTCTAATAAGAATGAAAAGCCGCCATATAATTTAATTTTAATGATTTAACATTTATTTATAAATTAAATGTATTATTTTATATAATAGGGTATCTAATCCTAGTTTATTAATTTATCTTATTATATTTATAATTATAAAATTTAATATATTTATAAATTAAATTTCACTTAAAATTTATAAATTTAATTAAATTAAATAAATTAAAATATTATATTAATATATATTGAAAGAATTAATTTGTAAAATTAGTATAACCGCTATTGCTGGCACTAATTTTGATCTTTACTAATTTTTTTGTCTAAATTTAACTTTCATTAATTTATTAAATTTAATCACTAAATTAAAATAAATCTTTAATATCAAATTATTTTATATTAATACAAAAATATTATTAATTTTTAAATCATTATAAAATTTTTTTTATATTATTAATTATTATTAATTCTTTTAAAATCAAAATTTAATATGCAAATTACATCAAATATAAAATTAAATATTCATAAATTTTAAATAAATATTAATTAATGTATTCTATTATTTATTGACAAAAATAACATAAAAATAATATTTCTATAAATATTTATTGAAAAAAAATTAAAAATTAATATATTCAATTAATTAAATTTATTAAAATTAATATATTCAATTAATTAAATAAATTTATTAAAATTAATTTATTTAATTTTATTTAAATAATTATAAAATATTGAATTTAAATTTCAAAAATATATAAATATATTTTAAATTATTACAAATTATAAATAAATATTTATTAATCAAAAATTAATATATTTATATAAATATATTAATATTAATTAAATTAATTAAATTTCCATTTTTTTTTTTTAAAAAATGGAAATTTAATTAATAAATATTTTATTATAGATTAAATAAAGTACTCATAAATTTTAATCATTCAATGAATACTTTACTGTAGATTAAATAAAGTATTCATAAATTTTAATCATTCAATGAATATTTAATTGTAGATTAAATAAAGTATTCATAAATTTTAATTATTCAATGAATACTTTATTATAGGTTAAATAAAGTATTCATAAATTCTAATTATTCAATGAATACTTTACTGTAAATTAAATAAAATACTCATAAATTTTAATCATTCAATGAATATTTTATTGTAGATTAAATAAGTATAAAGTATTATAAATTCTAATTATTCAATGAATACTTTTTAAATTAATAAATTTTACTGTAGATTAAATAAAGTACTCATAAATTTTAATCATTCAATGAATATTTTACTGTAGATTAAATAAAGTATTCATAAATTTTAATCATTCAATGAATATTTTACTGTAGATTAAATAAAGTATTCATAAATTCTAATTATTCAATGAATACTTTATTATAGGTTAAATAAAGTATTCATAAATTTTAATCATTCAATGAATATTTTACTGTAGATTAAATAAAGTATTCATAAATTTTAATTATTCAATGAATATTTTACTGTAGATTAAATAAAGTATTCATAAATTTTAATCATTCAATGAATATTTTACTGTAGATTAAATAAAGTATTCATAAATTTTAATTATTCAATGAATATTTTATTGTAGATTAAATAAAGTATTCATAAATTTTAATTATTCAATGAATATTTTATTGTAGATTAAATAAAGTATTCATAAATTTTAATTATTCAATGAATATTTATTAAAATAAAGTATTCATAAATTTTAATTATTCAATGAATATTTTATTGTAGATTAAATAAAGTATTCATAAATTTATTCATGAATATTTTATTGTAGTTAAATAAAGTATTCATAAATTTTAATTATTCAATGAATATTTTTTTGTAGATTAAATAAAGTATTCATAAATTTTAATTATTCAATGAATATTTTATTAGATTAAATAAAGTATTCATAAATTTTAATTTCAATATATTTTATTGTAATTAAATAAAGTATTCATAAATTTAAAATATTTATTAAATAATTCAAATTTAATATATTTTGTATAAATAAAATTCATAAATTTTAATTATTCAATGAATATTTTATTATAATAAATAAAGTATTCATAAATTTTAAATTCAATGAAATTTTATTTAAATAAATATTCATAAATTTTAATATCAATGAATAAAATAAATAAAGATCATAAATTAAATTAATGAATATTTTATTTAATTAAATAAAGTATTCATAAATTAATATTCAATGAATATTTTATTGTAGATTAAATAAAGTATTCATAAATTTTAATTATTCAATGAATACTTTTATTGTAATTAAATAAAGTATCATAAATTTTAATTATCAATGAATATTTTATTTATTAAAAAGTATTCATAAATTTTAATATTCAATGAATATTTTATTGTAATTAAATAAAGTATTCATAAATTTTAATTATTCAATGAATATTTTATTGTAATAAATAAAGTATTCATAAATTTTAATTATTCAATAATATTTTATTGTAATAAATAAAGTATCAAATTAAAAATGAAATTTTATTAAAATAAAGTATCATAAATTTATACAATGAATATTTTAGAAAATAAAAATAATAAATGAAATTTTATAATAAATAAAGATCATAAATTTTAATATTAATAATATAATAAATAAAAAAGTATTATAATTAATAAATGAAACTTTATTTAAAAATAAAATACATAAATTAAATGAAATTTAAATTAAAAAAATTAAAAAACATAATACTTTTATTTAAATAAAAACATAATATTATTTAATTATTTATTTAATATAAAATACATTTATAAATATAAATTTATTAATTTAATTTAAATAATTAAATATTATTTAATAAAATATTTATTTTTAAAATTTATGAATACTTTATTTAATACAATAATTCATTAATTAAATTTATAATATTTTATTAATAATATATTAAATAAAATTAATAAAATATTCATTGATAAAATTAGAATACTTTATTTAATCTACAATAAAATATTCATTGAATATTAAAATTTATGAATACTTTTATTTAATCTAAATAAAATATTCATTAAAAAATTATAATACTTTATTAATTACAATAAAATATTCATTGAATATTAAAATTTATGAATACTTTATTTAATCTAAAATAAAGTATTCATTGAATAATTAAAATTTATGAATATTTTATTTAATCTACAGTAAAGTATTCATTGAATAATAAAAATTTATGAATACTTTTATTTAATCTATAATAAATATTCATTGAATAAAAATTTATGAATACTTTTATTTAATCTACAGTAAAATATTCATTGAATATTAAAATTTATAATATTTTATTTATTTAAAAAAATAAAAACAAAAAAATTTTATTTAATCAATAATATCATTGAATATTAAAATTTATGAATATTTTATTTAACTACAATAAAATTCATTGAATGATTAAAATTATGAATACTTTATTTAATCTACAGTAAAATATTATTGAATAATTAAAATTTATGAATACTTTATTTAATCTACAATAAAATATTCATTGAATGATTAAAATTTATGAATACTTTATTTAATCTACAGTAAAATATTCATTGAATAATTAAAATTTATGAATACTTTATTTAATCTATAATAAAGTATTCATTGAATAATTAAAATTTATGAATACTTTATTTAATCTACAATAAAGTATTCATTGAATAATTAAAATTTATGAATACTTTATTTAATCTACAATAAAGTATTCATTATAATTAAAATTTAGATACTTTATTTAATCTACAGTAAAATATTCATTGAATATTAAATTTATGAATACTTTATTTAATCTACATAAAATATTCATTGAATAATTAAATATGAATACTTTATTTAATCTACAGTAAAATATTCATTGAATGATTAAAATTTATGAATACTTTATTTAATCTAAATAAAATTATTCATTGAAAAATAATAATATAAAATAAAATTATGAATACTTTATAACTACAAAAAGTATTCATTGAATAAAAAATTTATGAATACTTTATTTAATCTACAGTAAAATATTCATTGAATGATTAAAATTTATGAATACTTTATTTAATCTACAAAATATTCATTGAATAATTAAATTTATGAATATTTTATTTAATTACATAAAATATTCATTGAATGATTAAAATTTATGAGTATCTTTATTTAATCTACAGTAAAGTATTCATTGAATAATTAGAATTTATGAATACTTTATTTAACCTATAATAAAGTATTCATTGAATAATTAAAATTTATGAATACTTTATTTAATCTACAATTAAATATTCATTGAATGATTAAAATTTATGAATACTTTATTTAATCTACAGTAAAGTATTCATTGAATGATTAAAATTTATGAGTACTTTATTTAATCTATAATAAAATATTTATTAATTAATATTAATATATTTATATAAATATATTAATTTTTGATTAATAAATATTTATTTATAATTTGTAATAATTTAAAATATATTTATATATTTTTGAAATTTAAATTCAATATTTTATAATTATTTAAATAAAATTAAATAAATTAATTTTAATAAATTTATTTAATTAATTGAATATATTAATTTTAATAAAATTTAATTAATTGAATATATTAATTTTAAAATTTTTTCAATAAATATTTATAGAAATATTATTTTTATGTTATTTTTGTCAATAAATAATAGAATACATTAATTAATATTTATTTAAAATTTATGAATATTTAATTTTATATTTGATGTAATTTGCATATTAAATTTTGATTTTAAAAGAATTAATAATAATTAATAATATAAAAAAATTTTATAATGATTTAAAATTAATAATATTTTTGTATTAATATAAAATAATTTGATATTAAAGATTTATTTTAATTTAGTGATTAAATTTAATAAATTAATGAAAGTTAAATTTAGACAAAAAAATTAGTAAAGATCAAAATTAGTGCCAGCAATAGCGGTTATACTAATTTTACAAATTAATTCTTTCAATATATATTAATATAATATTTTAATTTATTTAATTTAATTAAATTTATAAATTTTAAGTGAAATTTAATTTATAAATATATTAAATTTTATAATTATAAATATAATAAGATAAATTAATAAACTAGGATTAGATACCCTATTATATAAAATAATACATTTAATTTATAAATAAATGTTAAATCATTAAAATTAAATTATATGGCGGCTTTTCATTCTTATTAGAGAAATTTGTAGTTTAATTTGATGATCCACGATAAGATCTACTTAAATTTACTTATCTTATGTATTGTTGTGCTTTTTAAAATAAAATTTTTTAGAAATAATATTTTATAAAATAATAATTCAAATCAAAATGTAGTGTATTTAAGAATTTATGAATTATAATAAATTTGATTTTTGAATAATTAATTTTAATATTAATTTGAAAGAGGATTTAATAGTAAATTTAATTAATTAATTAAATTGAAATTAGTTTTGAAAAGTGTACAAATCGCCCGTCAGTTTCATTTATGGAATAAGTCGTAACATAGTAAAAATATTGGAAAATGTTTTTAGATAAAATTTTAGTTTAAATAAAAATATTTCATTTACAATGAAAAGTTTAATTATAAATATTAAAATTTTATTTAATTTAATAAATTTAATATTTTAGATTTTTTAAAATATTTTTTTGTAAAATTTTATAATGATTTTTTATTAAAGTAATTATTTATGAAATAATAATTTAATTAATAGATTTAGTAATGTAAATGAATTTATTTAAAATTTAATAAGTAAAATAATTTTTGTACCTTTTGTATCAGGGTTAATTAATTTAATTTTAAAAATTTAATATTCTCGAAAGAAAAAGAGTTAAATATATATTAATGTTATTGTGGAAAAAATAATTATAATATATATTTAGAAATTAAATGTTAATCGAATTTTCTTATATCTAGTTTTTTTGAAATAAATTTAATTTATATATAAAAATTAAAAAAATTATTTTGAAATTTTTTTATTTTTATATAAAAAATTTATGGGATAAACTATAAATTTAAATATATAATTTTTATTAATATATTAATAATATTGATTTAAAAATAATTTTTATTAATAAATATTTAACAATTTAATTTTTTTAATTAAAAATTTTATTTAAAAATTAAAATTAATAGATATTTATATATATATATATTTATTAAAAAAAATAATTTTAAATTTATTTAAATTAAATATAATGATTAAATTAGTAATAAAATTGTATTAAATTAATTATATTATTTTATAATTATATATATATAAGGAACTAGGCAAATTTAATATATCCACCTGTTTATCAAAAAACATGGCTTATTGAATTATAATTTTAAGTCTATCTGCCCAATGATATTTAAATTTAATGGCTGCAGTATAACTAACTGTACAAAGGTAGCATAATCAATTGTTTTTTAATTAAAAACTGGAATGAAAGAATGAATGAGATATATACTGTCTCATATATATATTATAAAATTAAATTTTTAGTAAAAATGCTAAAATTAATTTATGGGACGATAAGACCCTATAGAATTTTATATTAATATTTAAATTATAACTAATTTTTAATATTAATATTTAATTGGGAGGATTAGTAAATTTAATTAACTTTATTTTAAATTAAAACTTTAATTTAAGAATATTTTTTGACCTTTTATTATAAATCAAAAGAATAAATTACCTTAGGGATAACAGCGTAATATCTTTTTAAAGATCGTATTAATAAAGATGATTGCGACCTCGATGTTGAATTAAGATAAATTTTAAATGGAGAAATTTAATAATTAAGTCTGTTCGACTTTTAATATCTTACATGATTTGAGTTCAAATCGACGTAAGTCAGATTGGTTTCTATCTATAAAAATATTTAAATTATTTGTACGAAAGGACTATAATTTATAATTTAATTATATAATTTATTAATAAATAAATTTTATAAATTATATTAGCATATTTAGTGCATTAAATTTAGAATTTAAATAAATTATTTAAAACATAATATATAATAATCACAAAATTAAATATTTTTTAAATTTAATTTTAATAATTATTATAATTTTAATTTCAGTTGCCTTTTTTAACACTTTTGAACGAAAATATTAGGATATATACAACTTCGTAAAGGTCCTAATAAAATTTTATTTAAAGGATTTTTTCAACCATTTAGAGATGCTTTAAAATTATTTTTTAAAGAATTTTTTATTTTATCATATAATTCTATATATATTTTAAGTCCAATAATTATATTTTTATTATCATTAATATTATGATTAATTTATCCATGAATTAATAATTTTTTTTATTAATTATAGAATTATTTATATTATATTAATTTTAAGATTTATAGTATATCCTATTATAATAATTGGTTGAGTTTCAATATGTAATTATTCAGTAATTGGATCATTACGAGCAATTTCTCAAATAATTTCTTTTGAAATTTTATTGTTTATAATATTTTTTATTTTAATATTAATAATTGAAGAATATTCATTTATAAAATTTATTAATTTTCAAATAAATATTGATTTTATAATTTTTTATATCCATTATATTTAATTTTTATTATTAGAATTTTAATTGATTTAAATCGAGTACCATTTGATTTAATTGAAGGAGAATCAGAATTAATTTCTGGATTTAATATTGAATATTTTAGAAGATTATTTGTTATAATTTTTTATCAGAATATATAAATGTTATATTTATAAGAATATTATTAACTATAATATTTTTTAAATTTAAGTTTTGATCAATTAAATTTATTTTATTATATCTTTTACATTTAGTTTTATTAATTATGATTCGAGGAGTTCTTCCACGAATTCGATATGATAATTTAATACAAATATGTTGACTTGAATTATTAATTTTAATTTTACTATATTCATTATATTCTTATTTATTAAAAAGAATTAAATATATTAATTCAATTAATTTTTAAAAATCTATAAAATGAACGGAATAGTACAAGCTGTTATTAATGATGTTCTTGTTATATATTGTCCTGAATTAAATGCTAATGTATATATTATTTATTTTACTTATCAAGGATTACGATATGCTTATTTTTATGTTTTTGCAATAGTATAAAATTAAGCAAATTTTTATTTATTTATTT
>JAFJHM010000257.1:0-17139 GCA_019201815.1 Bombus balteatus
GTTTTATCGACGGAGTGTCGGTGGTGGCCGCGTATCCTTTAGCAGTTAATTGGGTTGTCGTGTCTAAAAGTCTCTTATTACGTGGATCCACGAGCAACCCGTAGTGGCATAGAAAGTCCATGCCTATGATAGGCGTTTGTACATCGGCCACTGTGAAATTCCACATGAAGTCACGCCGAAGGGATAAATTGAGGCGCATCGCGCTAATTCCGTACGTTGCTATTCGCGTCCCGTTAGCCGCGAATAACTCGTACTCACTCTTTTTCGACGGTACGCGGGTTTTACTGCGAGGGTAGACACTAATGTCGGCGCCGGTGTCAACCAGATATGAGACGCGCGTGTCTCGGTCACATACAAAGATGCGGCGGGATTTTGAGCCGTCGTCGTTCACTGCATTTACGGACGGCTGTTTTCGTTTCCGGAGTACCACCTACACGGTAGGTCGCATCTTGTCGCGCGCTCCTTGAATTTCGCATGGTAATAACATAACCCGTCTGGCCGCTGCCGTCGTTTTGGTGATCTCGCTCGGGACTGATGCCTCGTCCGAGAACGCGATCGAGATCGCGATTCTCGATGGGATCCCACACTCAACTTCTCCATGTGCGCTATCAAGCGACTCGTGTGTTTCTCCAACGCACGTTCGATGGCGTTCGCTATTTCCTCACCTAAGCCGCCGTTTTGTGCGCTTGTCGTGCACTCCGCCGCTGTTCTGCTTGAGCTGGCCAGCACTAACGGCCCGGTGTCCGTACGTACGTCGTGGACACGGTCGGCGATCTCGCATAGCGTGTCGGGCTTCCTGTCTTGAACACAAGCTAAGACATGCTGGATGTTAGCCAGCAACCGTCCTTCCCAGACGGTGAGGATGAAGTCCTCCGTTACGGCGGTGGTGGCGAGGGCCTTCAAGTCCCGGAAAAATAGGGAGGGCTTCCTGTCGCCTATCTGCTCACTCTCTATGAGTTTCATAACGCGCATTGCGTCCGAGTCTCATAATCTCTTGATGAGCTCCGCCTTGAGATGTTCATACTGCCCTGTCTCTGGCGGGTTAGTCAGAATGTCGCGGATAAGACGTACATGTGTTCTGTCGAGGTGCGACACGACCACGTCGAACCTCAAATCTTCGGCAGTAATTCGCGAAGATTTAAACTGCGATTCAAGCATCGTGAATCACATCGATACGTCTTCCGGCCAAAACTGTTGTACGCGGAGCAGCGCGTTTAACGCGTCTACGTTAGCTCCGGTTTTCTCGACCTTTTCCAACTCGAATTGTGTGTTTTTTTATGTATATATGTCGGACATGAAAGGAAAACCGGAGCCCTCCCTTTGCAATTTTGGGAAGAGTCCTCTAATGCTTTAGCTTAGATCTTATCATAGTTGTAATTGTTCGAAATTTGTGATAGCGAAATTGGGTTCGAGGTGACAACTGGTCGCCGAACGTAGCCACGGCCACGGGATAAACGTTTTGCCTGACGAAGGTGTGGAACGGTTGTATGGTTTTCCTAAAAATGTGATTGTGGCGGAATACGGCCTCAAGAACGGGCCTGGCCACATAGGATTGTATTTTGGAGGTGTCGATATAGTGGGACACACGTTGTATTAAGAATCAAACTCCAGACAGAGGTTGCCTAGCAACGGCGCTTGGAACTCTCTCGATGCTTCCAACGAGTATACAACAAACTTTTGGCGGAAGTTGCCTAGCAACGGCGCTTGGAACCTTCTCGATGCATCCAGCGAGCATATAACAAATGAAACGCATTCGTACAGGGAGAAAGAATTCCATCAGTTTAGGCATTCGTGTGATCGCCTTGAAGAGTGACATATCGAGCAGTATACCGAGCGTCTCAGTAATCGTATTTTTGGTGTCTAAAATTATTCTACGCATAGTAAAGGGTTGTCCCGTTGGCCGTGGATTCGTTTGAACCCAAGCACATTGTTAATCGCATTCATTTAACGGATTATTCGTTGATTTCATTATCCTGTAAACTTATTGATCATAAAACATATTGTTCGTTAATCATATTATCCATTAGTCTTATTATTCGTTAGTCTTATTGTTTGTTAGTCATATTATTCGTTTTACTTATTACTTGTTAAGCTTATTATTCATTAGACTCAATATTCATCATACTTTGTAAAATCTTGCATATACGCGTAAATATAATCCCCGCTTTGTAAAGCGATGGCGAATTCAAACGAAGAAGCGTTACGTGCCCTAAACTCGAATGTAACTCCGACATCAGAAGTGGGATCGTGTCCATGTATAACCATGGAACAACTCATGAGAATCGTGGACCGGTTAACTCAGCCGAGGGAGCAAAGACCGAGTACGGAACCTAAGTATGTAACGTTACCACGTTTCGACCCTGAAGGCGCGGGCGCCGATCCATCCGCGTGGTGCTCATATATCGATGTGATTTTGAAAGACTACCCGATACAAGATAGTGCGTTACTTTCTGCTCTAAATCGCGCCCTAAAGGGTTCTGCTGCGCATTGGCTTTCACAAATAGTGCGCGGTGGAGAGTTTACCTGGCCAACGTTTAAGGAACAATTCCTTTCGCGTTTTGGTGGCAAAGAGACAGCCGCCTCGGTGTTAATAAGAATATCCACAAAACGACCGTCGGAGACCGAATCTCCAGGGGCTTTTGGTAGCCGCCTCCGTTCCATGCTGCAGATGAAGTTGCAAGATCTAACGATGCCCGAAGTGATCAATGCCTTCGCCCTTTATATGCTAAGTTCACAAGATCAACGCTTTCGACGACTAACGCTCGCGAATAATGTCAAGACGGAGGACCAATTTCATGATGAAATGAGAGTTCTTCCTTACGACGATCGGCCAACATTTTTGTCAAGAAATCCACCGGCGGAACCCGAAGCCAAACGACGCAAGTTATCGGACCACCAGGTGAGGTGTCATTACTGTGGCACATACGGACATAAATTAAGGGAGTGTCGCAAGAGGATACGTAGCGAACGGCGGAAGGATACACAACACCCGAACAGGAGTCGCTCAACCACATCGTCCAAGGTGGTTTGCTTCAAGTGTCGTGCGGAGGGCCATATCGCACCTGATTGTCCATTACTGCAGGACAGAAAACCCGGTTCCAAGAACGAACGTCGAGTCGACTCCTGCGTGGTAGATTCTCCAGCTGGTAGATTAAGTCATTTGGGTGAGTCGTTCCCATTTTATTTCGATTCCGGAGCCGAATGTTCATTAATCAAAGAATCTATAGCCTCGAAATTTGCTGGTAAACGAACGACTGATGTAGTTGTATTACGAGGCATAGGGAATACTTGTGTTAATAGTACATCTCAGATCTTGTCCACTGTATGCATTAACGGTTTTACATTGGAGATCATTTTTCATGTCCTTTAGATAACTACTTAAAGTACGACATCATGATTGGTCGTGAAATTTTGAGCCAAGGCTTCGACGTGAATGTTACACGAAACAGCGTCGATATTTGTAAGACAAAAATGGTTAACGCCTGTAGCAAAGTCGCGGAAGTTGCGGTCAACATTAACGAGGTTGATACTGATGTAGTTGGTAACGACAAAGATCGATTGATTTCTGTTCTCGAAAAATTCAAAGAATCATTTATTACGGGTTTCCCGTGGACTCGTGTAAATACGGGCCAATTAGAAATTCGTTTGATCGATCCCAACATCACCGTACAAAGGAGTCCCTATAGACTTAGCGAGGAGGAGCGGAGAATAGTCCGAGAGAGGATAGGTGAACTGATTCAGGCAAAAATCATAAGGCCTAGTAGTTCACCGTTCGCGAGCCCCATGTTACTCGTGAAAAGAAGGACGGCTCGGATAGGTTGTGTGTAGATTTCCGAGCGCTAAATAAAAACACGGTCGCGGATCGGTATCCCTTACCCCTTATAGCTGATCAGATCGCGAGATTACAGAGCGCGAGATATTTTATTAGCATGGACATGGACATAACGGGCAAGTTAAGCGGTAAAAAAGAAACGACTCTAAAGAGTACGTCATTGTTTTGGTCGACGCCTTCACGAAATTCGTGTACCTGCAGCACACCCGTAAGATAGATACCCTTAATACCATCAAAGCACTTAAGTCCGCTATATTTTTATTCGGCAGCCCCTGCCGGATAATAGCAGATCAGGGAAGGTGTTTTACGGGTAAAGAATTTCAGGAGTTCTGCGCAAGTAAACAGATTAAAGTCCACTTGATAGCGACCGGTGCTAGTAGAGCTAATGGACAGGTAGAGCGTGTAATGGGCACGTTAAAGAACATGTTTACAACAGTAGAAACAACCGGGCGGCCATGGCAAGACGCGATCGGAGAAATACAGTTGGCTTTGAAGTGCACCACCAACCGCGCGACAAATTCGAGCCCATTGGAACTATTAATCGGTAAAATTTCAAGACCTTATGACCTGTTATTACCCGATAACATTGAGGAAATAGAAGTCGACATCTCCAATGTAAGACGACGGGCAATAAGAGAAATAGAGACTAAGGCGAGGTACGATAAGGATAGATTTGATAAAACGAAGGCTAAAGTGGTTAGGTTTATTCCCGGTGATTTTGTACTACGCAAGAATGAGGAAAGAAACCAAACCAAACTAGATACAAAATTTAGAGGTCCATTCGTAATAGCAGAAGTTTTGGAAGGAGACAGATACATCTTGAAGACACTAGACGGTAAACGATCGTACAAGTACGGTCACGATAGATTAAGGAAAATGCCTGATAGTTGTATTCCTGCTGAGTTGGATGTCTGTAGTGACGGCAACAACAGTGACCACGACGATATGAGCACCCCGACCTCGAAAGATCAGTAGCACTATGCTTATAACACCTGGGAGAGAGAGTTTGATAAAGCCCACCGATAACGTGTGTTTCTTGTGGCAACAGTTTGATAAAGCCCACCGAGAACGTGTGGCACCAGTTTAAGCCCACTGAGAACGTGTGTTTCTTGTGGCAACAGTTTGATGAAGTTCACTGAGAATATGTGATGTATTCCATATGCTTTTCGTGGCGACAGTACTGTAAAGCTCATTGAAACCAGGGAACAAAAAGCTCTATGTGCTCATACGATCTATAAAATCGAGATCCAGTGGGGTGCGAAATCGAGAATGGTCCATCATGCCGTTACGACCCGACTGATAACCGACAGGATGCAACTAGCACTTTGAATACTAATTACAACGTCACTAATTCTTGTTCTCTCTTATTTCTCTTGTTATCAAACCTCTGAACAAAACTTTGTTGCTGCACTGGATCCTTGACTTATTTGGAACATTTAGTTGAACGGTAAATAATATCAGTTACACCGAGTCTAATGTTACAAAAAAAACCTCTGTATTTTAGCTGCACACGAGGACGTGTGATAGTCAGAATGGCCGTGTCGGAGATGAAAGGAAAACCGGAGCCCTCCCTTTGCAATTTTGGGAAGAGTCCTCTAATGCTTTAGCTTAGATCTTATCATAGTTGTAATTGTTCGAAATTTGTGATAGCGAAATTGGGTTCGAGGTGACAACTGGTCGCCGAACGTAGCCACGGCCACGGGATAAACGTTTTGCCTGACGAAGGTGTGGAACGGTTGTATGGTTTTCCTAAAAAATGTGATTGTGGCGGAATACGGCCTCAAGAACGGGCCTGGCCACATAGGATTGTATTTTGGAGGTGTCGATATAGTGGGACACACGTTGTATTAAGAATCAAACTCCAGACAGAGGTTGCCTAGCAACGGCGCTTGGAACTCTCTCGATGCTTCCAACGAGTATACAACAAACTTTTGGCGGAAGTTGCCTAGCAACGGCGCTTGGAACCTTCTCGATGCATCCAGCGAGCATATAACAAATGAAACGCATTCGTACAGGGAGAAAGAATTCCATCAGTTTAGGCATTCGTGTGATCGCCTTGAAGAGTGACATATCGAGCAGTATACCGAGCGTCTCAGTAATCGTATTTTTGGTGTCTAAAATTATTCTACGCATAGTAAAGGGTTGTCCCGTTGGCCGTGGATTCGTTTGAACCCAAGCACATTGTTAATCGCATTCATTTAACGGATTATTCGTTGATTTCATTATCCTGTAAACTTATTGATCATAAAACATATTGTTCGTTAATCATATTATCCATTAGTCTTATTATTCGTTAGTCTTATTGTTTGTTAGTCATATTATTCGTTTTACTTATTACTTGTTAAGCTTATTATTCATTAGACTCAATATTCATCATACTTTGTAAAATCTTGCATATACGCGTAAATATAATCCCCGCTTTGTAAAGCGATGGCGAATTCAAACGAAGAAGCGTTACGTGCCCTAAACTCGAATGTAACTCCGACATCAGAAGTGGGATCGTGTCCATGTATAACCATGGAACAACTCATGAGAATCGTGGACCGGTTAACTCAGCCGAGGGAGCAAAGACCGAGTACGGAACCTAAGTATGTAACGTTACCACGTTTCGACCCTGAAGGCGCGGGCGCCGATCCATCCGCGTGGTGCTCATATATCGATGTGATTTTGAAAGACTACCCGATACAAGATAGTGCGTTACTTTCTGCTCTAAATCGCGCCCTAAAGGGTTCTGCTGCGCATTGGCTTTCACAAATAGTGCGCGGTGGAGAGTTTACCTGGCCAACGTTTAAGGAACAATTCCTTTCGCGTTTTGGTGGCAAAAGAGACAGCCGCCTCGGTGTTAATAAGAATATCCACAGAACGACCGTCGGAGACCGAATCTCCAGGGGCTTTTGGTAGCCGCCTCCGTTCCATGCTGCAGATGAAGTTGCAAGATCTAACGATGCCCGAAGTGATCAATGCCTTCGCCCTTTATATGCTAAGTTCACAAGATCAACGCTTTCGACGACTAACGCTCGCGAATAATGTCAAGACGGAGGACCAATTTCATGATGAAATGAGAGTTCTTCCTTACGACGATCAGCCAACATTTTTGTCAAGAAATCCACCGGCGGAACCCGAAGCCAAACGACGCAAGTTATCGGACCACCAGGTGAGGTGTCATTACTGTGGCACATACGGACATAAATTAAGGGAGTGTCGCAAGAGGATACGTAGCGAACGGCGGAAGGATACACAACACCCGAACAGGAGTCGCTCAACCACATCGTCCAAGGTGGTTTGCTTCAAGTGTCGTGCGGAGGGCCATATCGCACCTGATTGTCCATTACTGCAGGACAGAAAACCCGGTTCCAAGAACGAACGTCGAGTCGACTCCTGCGTGGTAGATTCTCCAGCTGGTAGATTAAGTCATTTGGGTGAGTCGTTCCCATTTTATTTCGATTCCGGAGCCGAATGTTCATTAATCAAAGAATCTATAGCCTCGAAATTTGCTGGTAAACGAACGACTGATGTAGTTGTATTACGAGGCATAGGGAATACTTGTGTTAATAGTACATCTCAGATCTTGTCCACTGTATGCATTAACGGTTTTACATTGGAGATCATTTTTCATGTCCTTTAGATAACTACTTAAAGTACGACATCATGATTGGTCGTGAAATTTTGAGCCAAGGCTTCGACGTGAATGTTACACGAAACAGCGTCGATATTTGTAAGACAAAATGGTTAACGCCTGTAGCAAAGTCGCGGAAGTTGCGGTCAACATTAACGAGGTTGATACTGATGTAGTTGGTAACGACAAAGATCGATTGATTTCTGTTCTCGAAAAATTCAAAGAATCATTTATTACGGGTTTCCCGTGGACTCGTGTAAATACGGGCCAATTAGAAATTCGTTTGATCGATCCCAACATCACCCTACAAAGGAGTCCCTATAGACTTAGCGAGGAGGAGCGGAGAATAGTCCGAGAGAGGATAGGTGAACTGATTCAGGCAAAAATCATAAGGCCTAGTAGTTCACCGTTCGCGAGCCCCATGTTACTCGTGAAAAGAAGGACGGCTCGGATAGGTTGTGTGTAGATTTCCGAGCGCTAAATAAAAACACGGTCGCGGATCGGTATCCCTTACCCCTTATAGCTGATCAGATCGCGAGATTACAGAGCGCGAGATATTTTATTAGCATGGACATGGACATAACGGGCAAGTTAAGCGGTAAAAAGAAACGACTCTAAAAGGGTACGTCATTGTTTTGGTCGACGCCTTCACGAAATTCGTGTACCTGCAGCACACCCGTAAGATAGATACCCTTAATACCATCAAAGCACTTAAGTCCGCTATATTTTTTATTCGGCAGCCCCTGCCGGATAATAGCAGATCAGGGAAGGTGTTTTACGGGTAAAGAATTTCAGGAGTTCTGCGCAAGTAAACAGATTAAAGTCCACTTGATAGCGACCGGTGCTAGTAGAGCTAATGGACAGGTAGAGCGTGTAATGGGCACGTTAAAGAACATGTTTACAACAGTAGAAACAACCGGGCGGCCATGGCAAGACGCGATCGGAGAAATACAGTTGGCTTTGAAGTGCACCACCAACCGCGCGACAAATTCGAGCCCATTGGAACTATTAATCGGTAAAATTTCAAGACCTTATGACCTGTTATTACCCGATAACATTGAGGAAATAGAAGTCGACATCTCCAATGTAAGACGACGGGCAATAAGAGAAATAGAGACTAAGGCGAGGTACGATAAGGATAGATTTGATAAAACGAAGGCTAAAGTGGTTAGGTTTAATCCCGGTGATTTTGTACTACGCAAGAATGAGGAAAGAAACCAAACCAAACTAGATACAAAATTTAGAGGTCCATACGTAATAGCAGAAGTTTTGGAAGGAGACAGATACATCTTGAAGACACTAGACGGTAAACGATCGTACAAGTACGGTCACGATAGATTAAGGAAAATGCCTGATAGTTGTATTCCTGCTGAGTTGGATGTCTGTAGTGACGGCAACAACAGTGACCACGATGATATGAGCACCCCGACCTCGAAAGATCAGTAGCACTATGCTTATAACACCTGGGAGAGAGAGTTTGATAAAGCCCACCGATAACGTGTGTTTCTTGTGGCAACAGTTTGATAAAGCCCACCGAGAACGTGTGGCACCAGTTTAAGCCCACTGAGAACGTGTGTTTCTTGTGGCAACAGTTTGATGAAGTTCACTGAGAATATGTGATGTATTCCATATGCTTTTCGTGGCGACAGTACTGTAAAGCTCATTGAAACCAGGGAACAAAAAGCTCTATGTGCTCATACGATCTATAAAATCGAGATCCAGTGGGGTGCGAAATCGAGAATGGTCCATCATGCCGTTACGACCCGACTGATAACCGACAGGATGCAACTAGCACTTTGAATACTAATTACAACGTCACTAATTCTTGTTCTCTCTTATTTCTCTTGTTATCAAACCTCTGAACAAAACTTTGTTGCTGCACTGGATCCTTGACTTATTTGGAACATTTAGTTGAACGGTAAATAATATCAGTTACACCGAGTCTAATGTTAAAAAAAAAAACCTCTGTATTTTAGCTGCACACGAGGACGTGTGATAGTCAGAATGGCCGTGTCGGAGATGAAAGGAAAACCGGAGCCCTCCCTTTGCAATTTTGGGAAGAGTCCTCTAATGCTTTAGCTTAGATCTTATCATAGTTGTAATTGTTCGAAATTTGTGATAGCGAAATTGGGTTCGAGGTGACAACTGGTCGCCGAACGTAGCCACGGCCACGGGATAAACGTTTTGCCTGACGAAGGTGTGGAACGGTTGTATGGTTTTCCTAAAAATGTGATTGTGGCGGAATACGGCCTCAAGAACGGGCCTGGCCACATAGGATTGTATTTTGGAGGTGTCGATATAGTGGGACACACGTTGTATTAAGAATCAAACTCCAGACAGAGGTTGCCTAGCAACGGCGCTTGGAACTCTCTCGATGCTTCCAACGAGTATACAACAAACTTTTGGCGGAAGTTGCCTAGCAACGGCGCTTGGAACCTTCTCGATGCATCCAGCGAGCATATAACAAATGAAACGCATTCGTACAGGGAGAAAGAATTCCATCAGTTTAGGCATTCGTGTGATCGCCTTGAAGAGTGACATATCGAGCAGTATACCGAGCGTCTCAGTAATCGTATTTTTGGTGTCTAAAATTATTCTACGCATAGTAAAGGGTTGTCCCGTTGGCCGTGGATTCGTTTGAACCCAAGCACATTGTTAATCGCACTCATTTAACGGATTATTCGTTGATTTCATTATCCTGTAAACTTATTGATCATAAAACATATTGTTCGTTAATCATATTACCCATTAGTCTTATTATTCGTTAGTCTTATTGTTTGTTAGTCATATTATTCGTTTTACTTATTACTTGTTAAGCTTATTATTCATTAGACTCAATATTCATCATACTTTGTAAAATCTTGCATATACGCGTAAATATAATCCCCGCTTTGTAAAGCGATGGCGAATTCAAACGAAGAAGCGTTACGTGCCCTAAACTCGAATGTAACTCCGACATCAGAAGTGGGATCGTGTCCATGTATAACCATGGAACAACTCATGAGAATCGTGGACCGGTTAACTCAGCCGAGGGAGCAAAGACCGAGTACGGAACCTAAGTATGTAACGTTGTTACGTCCCGCGCACCGCGCGCGCCGGACAAAACCAACAATATGTAAACTTAGACAACCCCACCCCGAGTTCCTTTTGAATAAATCGTTACGTGGTAATTATTCAAGGACAAATTGAGCTATAAATACGCATCCTAGCGCAAAGCGATTTTTAGTTAGTTAGTTAATTGTTGTTAGTCGACGAAACCGGTACATTGGAGTCTAATGCGAGACAACGACGAGCTGGAATTCAAGAATTCATCGCCCTAACATATACAAGCAAGGCGAGAGTTTCGATTTGGCATCATTTCTTCTCCGTTAATTTCGGCGTCGTACGAAATTCGACATCAAGGCAAAAAGAAGAATAATATATCAAAACATAATTAACGACGCGAAGGAATACCCGAGACACTGAAAACATAACGACCGTTCGCTGTATTAACCAGTAATCTGACGTAGTGTTGATTACGGTGTTTTCAAACATTGGAAACGTTTGCGGGTTTCGTTCCTCTCGTCCCACTGTTAGCTGACGTTGGTCATCTTTGAGCGAAACTCCTAGCTATATTGTAATTCAAATAAATTCAGTAAATCTTGTTTATCATAGCCTAACCATTATTTCAAAATAACTTTAATCCTCTCCCGCGCTAGTACTCCTGCCCATAGCAGGTTAGCCGAAAAGTGGAAACTATTTACCAGTCGCATTGAAATAATTAACGCTACCCAATTAATACACCAAACATTGAAAGCGAAAGAGAAACCAACACGACATCAGACTTAAACACTATAGACGGAAAGGAAATTTATATATATATATATATGTCGGGGAGACGTTAAGATTTGGTCTGGGGTTGTGGGCGCGAAACGAATTTACACTCAGATTAGATGTTGTCGTTATACAATAGAGGAGATATTCGCCAGTGCAAGTATGATTGTCACAGAATCCGACAAGTAACCGCGATGATCAGATACTCGAGAAGCTAATGACAATGATCCCAGGTTCCATAACGAATCCGCGGCCAACGGGATGATAGAGATACGTTCCGGCAAAGTCCAAGTCTGACTGATCGTAAAGGTAGTATTATTTTCGTCAATGAAATCGCACAAGAGAGTGAATCTCTGTCTCGGTGGTGCCACCGAGGAAAACTATATGGGGTGTGTCTAAGGACACGAGATCATCGGATTCGTGGAGAAAAGTCTTCGCTCGGAAAGTGATTGAAATTGACGTTACTGTTAATTGGTCAATTTCCATGTCGATGGTTAGGGAAGGGTGCTAGCCGCCCTTAAGAGAAAGTTGCTAGTGGGGAGCGTCGTTCATGAGAGAAATAGATTTCTCCTAACTTCCCATATTTGGAACAAAGACTGTTTGTCCGTCTGAAGGACTTTAGTTAAATAAATCTTAAGATTTATAGTGGGTCCTCGGGCTAGCTGAACTTGTACTGTGGAGACGCATCGACATCTGGTAATCATCTTACTCGAAGAATAGAGTCTGCGTGTGGCGAGCTACGGGACAGAGACCGTTGGGATGTTTACTGTCAAATGTCGCTACAACTATTTCCTTTTCTAAGAAGAGCTCTAGAGTTACTTTCATGCCTTTGTTAGACGGAACGTTCATCCCTTGACCGCGGCTACGTTCGGCGACTGGTTGTCGCCTCGAGCCCAAGCTCACTATCATGAATCTCAAACAAATAAAATTGGACTAAACGACGACATTTGTTTAATTACAGCTACGTTAGAATCTAGATTACAGTATTGAGGAGTTTTCCCGAAGTTCCAAAGGGAAGGCTCCGGTGTCTTTCCATCTCCGACATATATAATAAAGGAAAACGATAAACAGAATTCTCTCTCGAAATAGTCCTTGGACTATTTCTGGTGGCAGCAACTACCGTATTATTTAAATTTCAAAATATATTTCGAGAATTATTATCCTTTATCCTTCTCGATCAAACTAGCGGTTAATAAAATTAAACAAGTAAACGAGGACGTAACAGTATAGAAATAAATTTTTGGTGGCAGCGGTGGGATTCGCTCCACAGAGGATTAAAGTTATTACGATTAACGGTGGGATTCGCTCCACAGAGGATTAAAGTTATTACGATTAACGGTGGGATACGCTCCACAGAGGATTAAAGTTCTTTGGAGTATTAACTAAAAAATAAATAGAAAACATGTCGACCGCACGAGACTCCCTGAAGAAAGACATGCTCTTGATGTTATCGGAAAAACTTACAGCATGGGACGCGAATTTTCGCGATATGAGTGCAAAAATGAATGAATTACAAAACAACATGCTCGAGCTCAAAACAAAAAGGGAACCTAAGTCAACCGTATCGCAGCCGGCAACTCAACAAGAGACAACGCAGCCAGGTAGATATTCTCAACCGATTATACTAAAAGACGCGATCGAGTCGGTACCAGTGTTCGACGGACATCGACCCTCGGTATTTCAATTTTTAAGAGCATGCGAGCGCGCGCGAAACATGGTTCCTAGGTATCAAGAACCTCAGTTGGTAAAATTATTAACAAATAAGCTCCGTGGACACGCGCTCCTCGCCATCGAAGACACCGAACTGATGAGTCTATACGATTTCGGGAATAAATTAAAAGATCTGTTCGGTCCAGGGAAATCTCTTAACGAATATAAGGGAGAATTAGGAACAATATTTCAACAACCGGGAGAAGATATTCTAGATTATATAGATCGCGTCAGAGACCTTAGGTTAGCGATAATGTACGGGGAAAGATACGAGTACGGCACCGTATTCCAAGATAGAATAGATCGAAACACGAGGGAGGCTTTTGTTAGGGGCTTCCAAACGAGGTGTATTTACGAGTAAAGCTAGCAGGATACCAATCCTTGGACGATGCGTACCGCCAAGCCGTGAAAGCAACACGAGAATTAAAACAAGCAAACGATAGAATACGATACCAACGTCCGACACCTCCGAACAATTATAACGGAAACAACACCCGTCCCCTATACAATAGTAACTACATCGAAAACGACCACCAGGACCGGACATTTGTACCGCCGCCGCGGAATCGTCTAAACGACCCGGGAATAGAGAAAGATGTTAGGAAAAGAGCAAGAGTAATAACCTGGAAAGAAAAAGACGTAAATAAATACCCCGATAGAGATCTAAGTCAAAAGAGGGATGTGGATTATTTGAAACAATCAACCTTTCAATACAAACGCTGTTCCGTTGCTGCGATAAAAGATGCTACCTTAAATAGCAAGAGGACGCACGACACCACAGACAAGATCATGAGTGAGAAATCTCCCGAGTTCCCAACCAAGATGAACAATACTGATGCCAAAGAATTTTTGGAAGAAGTGGAGACTAGGAAATTAAACGACGAAGCGATGGGCGACGCTTGTCCCCTGGCAGGGATGAAGGGGCAAGTTTCCACGAGTTCTCTGAGTGTTTCAAATATAATAGGAGGAGAGATGGCGAGTGTGTCTCACTCAAAAGCTTCTATAAAACCACCAGAAGGTAACTTTATCGAACTCAAAGCCAAGTCGTTAAATTCTAAGGAAGGTCAGACTACAGAGAATAAAAGTATAGCTAGCCCTAAACCCAAAACGGAATCTATGAGCAAGGAAGTTTGTAATAAGAATTTAAAGAATAATTCTGGATATACTGTAAATATTCCTAAACGTCCCACACAAATAATTAATAACTTACATACAATAAGCACTTCCAGTGAAGCTATTCATTCTAAAAAGGTAGAGAAAAAATCAATGGGTTGTGAATAAAATAAATAAAGAAGAAAAAATGGTAATCGAGGAAAAGAATCCTAAACATTTTCAAGCTGAAAAAACACGAGTTAAACGGGCTCAAAGAAATCAAAAAAGAAGAAAATAGGGAATCACCAGTCGAAGGTACACATAAAAACTTGAATAAATACGCGAGCCATTGGATTACAATTGGATTAAAAATACTTCATTGGTTACTACATCTAGTGTTTGGTTTAGCTAGCACGAGTGCAGATCTTATGATTCCTTTTGGAAAATATAGATGGTATCATACTATACTACATCCAGGATATTTATGGGTTAAGATAGCTATGAAATTTTCAAAACTTCGTATTTTGAATGCTACTGGCAAGCAATTTGATAATTGGCTCGGTGATAGTAAACTTGCCTCTTGGCGCAAAATAAAACCAAAATGAAGAAAAGGAAGAAATTGGCAATCGGATACATGGTAGAAAAATGTTGCTTGTCAAATACTGCGGATAGGGAAAATTCAAGGGAAAATCAAAAGAGAAATTACTATGTGCATTTTAACTATTATTTGAATATAAAAATGTGTTATTCAACAAAATAACTACAAACCGTGAAAGTGAAAACGTAATTAAATTAAGAGATTATTATATTGTACCGTATTATTATAGTATTATTATATTAAATCAGATATAAGGAAACAAGGTTATATTACATAATTGTGATCGATGATACAATATGCACGTGCTAAATTGAATCAATTAAACTGGAAAGACAATCGTACCGAGAACAGTTAATATTCTAGGAGTCATGGAGGAAACCACGTTAACAACAGTAACAAGGAACGCAGCATCAAAATTGTGGAACGGCCTTATCGAACTCGGAACAGTTAGTGCGGCGATACTCGGACTCTTCTTATATTAAAGTTAATCAAATCGATAGTATACATAGCTATACATGGGTACCAATTACATGAAACCTATGGATGCGGAATCGCCCTCCTCGGAGCAATATGCGGTTCAATCACCCACCTGCTACTCTACATTAAAAGAAAACGCGATGTCGAAAACGAGACGAACCAACCACAAGGGATATCAATCACGCCGTCTAGTACAGTAGACCAACAACCAACAGCCTCGACATCTTCTCTGGTCGAGCACAGGGAAACGATCAGTCAAATTTCTCCGGAAATTTGAACTGCAAGGGGCGGGGTGTTACGTCCCGCGCACCGCGCGCGCCGGACAAAACCAACAATATGTAAACTTAGACAACCCCACCCCGAGTTCCTTTTGAATAAATCGTTACGTGGTAATTATTCAAGGACAAATTGAGCTATAAATACGCATCCTAGCGCAAAAGCGATTTTTAGTTAGTTAGTTAATTGTTGTTAGTCGACGAAACCGGTACATTGGAGTCTAAAGCGAGACAACGACGAGCTAGAATTCAAGAATTCATCGCCCTAACATATACAAGCAAGGCGAGAGTTTCGATTTGGCATCATTTCTTCTCCGTTAATTTCGGCGTCGTACGAAATTCGACATCAAGGCAAAAAGAAGAATAATATATCAAAACATAATTAACGACGCGAAGGAATACCCGAGACACTGAAAACATAACGACCGTTCGCTGTATTAACCAGTAATCTGACGTAGTGTTGATTACGGTGTTTTCAAACATTGGAAACGTTTGCGGGTTTCGTTCCTCTCGTCCCACTGTTAGCTGACGTTGGTCATCTTTGAGCGAAACTCCTAGCTATATTGTAATTCATATAAATTCAGTAAATCTTGTTTATCATAGCCTAACCATTATTTCAAAATAACTTTAATCCTCTCCCGCGCTAGTACTCCTGCCCATAGCAGGTTAGCCGAAAAGTGGAAACTATTTACCAGTCGCATTGAAATAATTAACGCTACCCAATTAATACACCAAACATTGAAAGCGAAAGAGAAAACCAACACGACATCAGACTTAAACACTATAGACGGAAAGGAAAGGTATATATATATATATATATAATAAAGGAAAACGATAAACAGAATTCTCTCTCGAAATAGTCCTTGGACTATTTTTGGTGGCAGCAACTACCGTATTATTTAAATTTCAAAACATATTTCGAGAATTATTATCCTTTATCCTTCTCGATCAAACTAGCGGTTAATAAAATTAAACAAGTAAACGAGGACGTAACAACGTTACCACGTTTCGACCCTGAAGGCGCGGGCGCCGATCCATCCGCGTGGTGCTCATATATCGATGTGATTTTGAAAGACTACCCGATACAAGATAGTGCGTTACTTTCTGCTCTAAATCGCGCCCTAAAGGGGTTCTGCTGCACATTGGCTTTCACAAATAGTGCGCGGTGGAGAGTTTACCTGGCCAACGTTTAAGGAACAATTCCTTTCGCGTTTTGGTGGCAAAAGAGACAGCCGCCTCGGTGTTAATAAGAATATCCACAGAACGACCGTCGGAGACCGAATCTCCAGGGGCTTTTGGTAGCCGCCTCCGTTCCATGCTGCAGATGAAGTTGCAAGATCTAACGATGCCCGGAGTGATCAATACCTTCGCCGCTTTATATGCTAAGTTCACAAGATCAACGCTTTCGACGAATAACGCTCGCGAATAATGTCAAGGCGGAGGACCAATTTCATGATGAAATGAGAGTTCTTCCTTACGACGATCAGCCAACATTTTTGTCAAGAAATCCACCGGCGGAACCCGAAGCCAAACGACGCAAGTTATCGGACCACCAGGTGAGGTGTCATTACTGTGGCACATACGGACATAAATTAAAGGGAGTGTCGCAAGAGGATACGTAGCGAACGGCGGAAGGATACACAACACCCGAACAGGAGTCGCTCCAACCACATCGTCCAAGGTGGTTTGGTTCAAGTGTCGTGCGGAGGGCCATATCGCACCTGAT
>JAFJHM010000258.1:0-17054 GCA_019201815.1 Bombus balteatus
ATTTTCAGGTCGTAAAGTTTTTTCGAGTTATTTCGTTAAAAAGCGTTATAAGGTAGGAAATTTTTGCATAAATCGATGTATCTCGACGAAATACATCGGGATTAAGCGTTTATTTTATCCCTGGAACGTTTAGAAAGATCGGACCAATGCGACGCGACGTTGGGGCTCTGAAATATTTCGGCCGGTGCGAAAAGACCGAAAAGATTATTTCGAGTTATTTCGTTAAAAAGCGTTATAAGGTAGGAATATTTTTGCATAAATCGATGTATCTCGACGAAATACGTCGGGATTAAGCGTTTATTTCGTTCTCGGGTCGCTCTAAAAAGTTTCGATTTTGCACGTTGGGACTTGGAAAAATTTTTCAGGTCGAAAAGTTTTTTCGAGTTATTTCGTTTTAAAAGCGTTATAAGGTAGGAATATTTTTGCATAAATCGATGTATCTCGACGAAATACATCGGGATTAAGCGTTTATTTCGTATTTTTGTTTGTTTCCCTGGAACGTTTAGAAAGATCGGACCGATGCGACGCGACGTTGGGGCTCCCGAAATATTTCGCCGGGTTGCGAAAGACCGAAAAGATTATTTCGAGTTATTTCGTTAAAAGCGTTATAAGGTAGGAAATATTTTGCATAAATCGATGTATCTCGACGAAATACGTCGGGATTAAGCGTTTATTTCGTTCTCCGGGTCGCTCTAAAAGTTTCGATTTGCGATTTCGCACGTTGGGACTTGGAAAAATTTTTCAGGTCGAAAAGTTTTTTCGAGTTATTTCGTTAAAAGCGTTATAAGGTAGGAAATTTTTCATAAATGATATCTCAAAATACATGATTAGCGTTTATTTTATCCGAACGTTTAAAAGATGGATGGAGTTGGCTTGAAATATTTCGGGTGCGAAAAGACCGAAAAGATTATTTCGAGTTATTTCGTTAAAAGCGTTATAAGGTAGGAATATTTTTGCATAAATCGATGTATCTCGACGAAATACGTCGGGATTAAGCGTTTATTTCGTTCTCGGGTCGCTCTAAAAGTTTCGATTTTGCACGTTGGGACTTGGAAAAATTTTCAGGTCGAAAAAAAAAAAGTTTTTTCGAGTTATTTCGTTAAAAAGCGTTATAAGGTAGGAATATTTTTGCATAAATCGATGTATCTCGACGAAATACATCGGGATTAAGCGTTTATTTTATCCCTGGAACGTTTAGAAAGATCGGACCAATGCGACGCGACGTTGGGGCTCTGAAATATTTCGGCCGGTGCGAAAAGACCGAAAAGATTATTTCGAGTTATTTCGTTAAAAGCGTTATAAGGTAGGAATATTTTGCATAAATCGATGTATCTCGACGAAATACGTCGGGATTAAGCGTTTATTTCGTTCTCGGGTCGCTCTAAAAGTTTCGACTTTGCACGTTGGGACTTGGAAAAATTTTCAGGTCGAAAAGTTTTTTCGAGTTATTTCGTTAAAAAGCGTTATAAGGAAGGAATATTTTTGCATAAATCGATGTATCTCGACGAAATACATCGGGATTAAGCGTTTATTTTATCCCTGGAACGTTTAGAAAGATCGGACCAATGCGACGCGACGTTGGGGCTCTGAAATATTTCGGCCGGTGCGAAAAGACCGAAAAGATTATTTCGAGTTATTTCGTTAAAAGCGTTATAAGGTAGGAATATTTTTTGCATAAATCGATGTATCTCGACGAAATACGTCGGGATTAAGCGTTTATTTCGTTCTCGGGTCGCTCTAAAAAGTTTCGATTTTGCACGTTGGGACTTGGAAAAATTTTCAGGTCGAAAAGTTTTTTCGAGTTATTTCGTTAAAAAGCGTTATAAGGTAGGAATTTTTTACATAAATCGATGTATCTCGACGAAATACATCGGGATTAAGCGTTTATTTTATCCCTGGAACGTTTAGAAAGATCGGACCAATGCGACGCGACGTTGGGGCTCTGAAATATTTCGGCCGGTGCGAAAAGACCGAAAAGATTATTTCGAGTTATTTCGTTAAAAGCGTTATAAGGTAGGAATATTTTTTGCATAAATCGATGTATCTCGACGAAATACGTCGGGATTAAGCGTTTATTTCGTTCTCGGGTCGCTCTAAAAAGTTTCGATTTTGCACGTTGGGACTTGGAAAAATTTTCAGGTCGAAAAGTTTTTTCGAGTTATTTCGTTAAAAAGCGTTATAAGGAAGGAATATTTTTGCATAAATGATTACCAAAATACATCGGGATTAAGCGTTATTTTTCCCTGGAACTTTAGAAAGATCGGACCGATGCGAGCGACGTTGGGGCTTGAAATATTTCGCCGGTGCGAAAAGGAAAAGTTATTTCGAGTTATTTCGTTAAAAGCGTTATAAGGTAGAATATTTTGCATAAATCGATGTATCTCGACGAAATACGTCGGGATTAAGCGTTTATTTCGTTCTCGGGACGCTTTAAAAGTTTCGATTTTGCGCGCGACGTTGGGACTTGGAAATATTTTCCGGTGCGAAAACGAAAAGTTTTTTCGAGTTATTTCGTTAAAAGCGTTATAAGGTAGGAATATTTTTGCATAAATCGTTGTATCTCGACGAAATACATCGGGATTAAGCGTTTATTTTATCCCTGGAACGTTTAAAAAGTTCGGACCGATGCGACGCGACGTTGGGGCTCTGAAATACTTCGGCCGGTGCGAAAAGACCGAAAAGATTATTTCGAGTTATTTCCGTTAAAATGCGTTATAAGGTAGGAATATTTTTGCATAAATCGATGTATCTCGACGAAATACGTCGGGATTAAGCGTTTATTTCGTTCTCGGGTCGCTCTAAAAAGTTTCGATTTTGCACGTTGGGACTTGGAAAAATTTTCAGGTCGAAAAGTTTTTTTCGAGTTATTTCGTTAAAAGCGTTATAAGGTAGGAATATTTTTGCATAAATAGTTATATTTCTATTAAATACATCGGGATTAAACGTTTTTTTATCCCTGGAACGTTTAGAAAGATCGGACCGATGCGACGCGACGTTGGGGCTCTGAAATATTTCGGCCGGTGCGAAAAGACCGAAAAAGATTATTTCGAGTTATTTCGTTAAAAGCGTTATAAGGTAGGAATATTTTTGCATAAATCGATGTATCTCGACGAAATACGTCGGGATTAAGCGTTTATTTCGTTCTCGGGTCGCTCTAAAAAGTTTCGATTTTGCACGTTGGGACTTGGAAAAATTTTCAGGTCGAAAAGTTTTTTCGAGTTATTTCGTTAAAAGCGTTATAAGGTAGGAATTTTTTACATAAATCGATGTATCTCGACGAAATACATCGGGATTAAGCGTTTATTTTATCCCTGGAACGTTTAGAAAGATCGGACCAATGCGACGCGACGTTGGGGCTCTGAAATATTTCGGCCGGTGCGAAAAGACCGAAAAGATTATTTCGAGTTATTTCGTTAAAAAGCGTTATAAGGTAGGAATATTTTTGCATAAATCGATGTATCTCGACGAAATACGTCGGGATTAAGCGTTTATTTCGTTCTCGGGTCGCTCTAAAAGTTTCGATTTTGCACGTTGGGACTTGGAAAAATTTTCAGGTCGAAAGTTTTTTCGAGTTATTTCGTTAAAAGCGTTATAAGGTAGGAAATTTTCTAAATGTTATATTAAAAACAGGGATTACGATTTTATCCCTGGAACGTTTAGAAAGATCGGACCAATGCGACGCGACGTTGGGACTCTGAAATATTTCGGCCGGTGCGAAAAGACCGAAAAGATTATTTCGAGTTATTTCGTTAAAAGCGTTATAAGTAGGAATTTTGCATAATCGTTATCAAATATATTTTATTTGTTTGGAACGTTCCTAGAAAGTTCGACCGATGCGACGCGACGTTGGGGCTTGAAAATTTCGCCGGTGAAAAGACCGAAAAGATTTTTTCGAGTTATTTCGTTAAAAAGCGTTATAAGGTAGGAATATTTTTGCATAAATCGATGTATCTCGACGAAATACGTCGGGATTAAGCGTTTATTTCGTTCTCGGGTCGCTCTAAAAAAGTTTCGATTTTGCACGTTGGGACTTGGAAAAATTTTCAGGTCGAAAAGTTTTTTCGAGTTATTTCGTTAAAAAGCGTTATAAGGTAGGAATTTTTTTACATAAATCGATGTATCTCGACGAAATACATCGGGATTAAGCGTTTATTTTATCCCTGGAACGTTTAGAAAGATCGGACCAATGCGACGCGACGTTGGGGCTCTGAAATATTTCGGCCGGTGCGAAAAGACCGAAAAGATTATTTCGAGTTATTTCGTTAAAAAGCGTTATAAGGTAGGAATATTTTTGCATAAATCGATGTATCTCGACGAAATACGTCGGGATTAAGCGTTTATTTCGTTCTCGGGTCGCTCTAAAAGTTTCGATTTTGCACGTTGGGACTTGGAAAAATTTTCAGGTCGAAAAGTTTTTTCGAGTTATTTCGCTAAAAGCGTTATAAGGTAGGAATATTTTTGCATAAATCGATATATCTCGACGAAATACATCGGGATTAAACGTTTATTTTATCCTCGGAACGTCTAAAAGTTCGACGATGGACGGACGTTGGGGCTCTGAAATATTTCGGCCGGTGAAAAACCGAAAAGATTATTTCGAGTTATTTCGTTAAAATGCGTTATAAGGAAGGAATATTTTTGCATAAATCGATGTATCTCGACGAAATACGTCGGGATTAAGCGTTTATTTCGTTCTCGGGTCGCTCTAAAAAGTTTCGATTTTGCACGTTGAGACTTGGAAAAATTTTCAGGTCGAAAAGTTTTTTTCGAGTTATTTCGTTAAAAAGCGTTATAAGGTAGGAATATTTTTGCATAAATAGTTATATTTCTATTAAATACATCGGGATTAAACGTTTTTTATCCCTGGAACGTTTAGAAAGATCGGACCGATGCGACGCGACGTTGGGGCTCTGAAATATTTCGGCCGGTGCGAAAAGACCGAAAAGATTATTTCGAGTTATTTCGTTAAAAAGCGTTATAAGGTAGGAATATTTTTGCATAAATCGTTATATCTCTATGAAATACATCGGGATTAAACGTTTATTTCGTTCTCCGGGACGTCTAAAAAGATCGCACCGATGTTCGCGACGTTGGGACTTTGAAAAATTTCGCCGGTGCGAAAAGCCGAAAAGATTTTTTCGAGTTATTTCGTTAAAAAGCGTTATAAGGTAGGAATATTTTTGCATAAATCGATGTATCTCGACGAAATACGTCGGGATTAAGCGTTTATTTCGTTCTCGGGTCGCTCTAAAAGTTTCGATTTTGCACGTTGGGACTTGGAAAAATTTTCAGGTCGCGAAAAGTTTTTTTCGAGTTATTTCGTTAAAAAAGCGTTATAAGGTAGGAATTTTTTACATAAATCGATGTATCTCGACGAAATACATCGGGATTAAGCGTTTATTTTATCCCTGGAACGTTTAGAAAGATCGGACCAATGCGACGCGACGTTGGGGCTCTGAAATATTTCGGCCGGTGCGAAAAGACCGAAAAGATTATTTCGAGTTATTTCGTTAAAAAGCGTTATAAGGTAGGAATATTTTTGCATAAATCGATGTATCTCGACGAAATACGTCGGGATTAAGCGTTTATTTCGTTCTCGGGTCGCTCTAAAAAGTTTCGATTTTGCACGTTGGGACTTGGAAAAATTTTTCAGGTCGAAAAGTTTTTTCGAGTTATTTCGTTAAAAAGCGTTATAAGGTAGGAATATTTTTTGCATAAATCGATATATCTCGACGAAATACGTCGGGATTAAACGTTTATTTCGTTCTCGGGACGCTTTAAGAAAAACGTTTCGATTTTGCACGTTGGGACTTGGAAAAATTTTCCGGTCGAAAAGATTTTTTCGAGTTATTTCGCTAAAAAGCGTTATAAGGTAGGAATATTTTTGCATAAATAGTTATATTTCTATTAAATACATCGGGATTAAACGTTTATTTTATCCCTGGAACGTTTAGAAAGATCGGACCGATGCGACGCGACGTTGGGGCTCTGAAATATTTCGGCCGGTGCGAAAAGACCGAAAAGATTATTTCGAGTTATTTCGTTAAAAAGCGTTATAAGGTAGGAATATTTTTGCATAAATCGATGTATCTCGACGAAATACGTCGGGATTAAGCGTTTATTTCGTTCTCGGGTCGCTCTAAAAAGTTTCGATTTTGCACGTTGGGACTTGGAAAAATTTTCAGGTCGAAAAGTTTTTTCGAGTTATTTCGTTAAAAAGCGTTATAAGGAAGGAATATTTTTGCATAAATCGATGTATCTCGACGAAATACGTCGGGATTAAGCGTTTATTTCGTTCCCGGAACGTTTAAAAAGTATCGATTTTGCACGCGACGTTGGGACTCTGAAATATTTCGGCCGGTTCAAAGCCGAAAAGATTTTTTCGAGTTATTTCGTTAAAAGCGTTATAAGGTAGGAATATTTTTGCATAAATCGATATATCTCGACGAAATACGTCGGGATTAAACGTTTATTTCGTTCCCGGAACGTTTAGAAAGATCGGACCGATGCGACGCGACGTTGGGACTTGAAATATTTCGCCGGTGCGAAAAGACCGAAAAGATTATTTCGAGTTATTTCGTTAAAATGCGTTATAAGGTAGGAATATTTTTGCATAAATCGATGTATCTCGACGAAATACGTCGGGATTAAGCGTTTATTTCGTTCTCGGGTCGCTCTAAAAAGTTTCGATTTTGCACGTTGGGACTTGGAAAAATTTTCAGGTCGAAAAGTTTTTTCGAGTTATTTCGCTAAAAAGCGTTATAAGGTAGGAATATTTTTGCATAAATGGTTATATTTCTATTAAACACATCGGGATTAAACGTTTTTTTATCCCTGGAACGTTTAGAAAGATCGGACCGATGCGACGCGACGTTGGGACTTTGAAATATTTCGGCCGGTGCGAAAAGACCGAAAAGATTATTTCGAGTTATTTCGTTAAAAGCGTTATAAGGTAGGAATATTTTTGCATAAATAGTTATATTTCTATTAAATACATCGGGATTAAACGTTTATTTTATCCCTGGAACGTTTAGAAAGATCGGACCGATGCGACGCGACGTTGGGGCTCTGAAATATTTCGGCCGGTGCGAAAAGACCGAAAAGATTATTTCGAGTTATTTCGTTAAAAAGCGTTATAAGGTAGGAATATTTTTGCATAAATCGATGTATCTCGACGAAATACGTCGGGATTAAGCGTTTATTTCGTTCTCGGGTCGCTCTAAAAAGTTTCGATTTTGCACGTTGGGACTTGGAAAAATTTTCAGGTCGTAAAGTTTTTTTCGAGTTATTTCGTTAAAAAGCGTTATAAGGTAGGAATATTTTTACATAAATCGATGTATCTCGACGAAATACATCGGGATTAAGCGTTTATTTTATCCCTGGAACGTTTAGAAAGATCGGACCAATGCGACGCGACGTTGGGGCTCTGAAATATTTCGGCCGGTGCGAAAAGACCGAAAAGATTATTTCGAGTTATTTCGTTAAAAAGCGTTATAAGGTAGGAATATTTTTGCATAAATCGATGTATCTCGACGAAATACGTCGGGATTAAGCGTTTATTTCGTTCTCGGGTCGCTCTAAAAAGTTTCGATTTTGCACGTTGGGACTTGGAAAAATTTTCAGGTCGAAAAGTTTTTTCGAGTTATTTCGTTAAAATGCGTTATAAGGAAGGAATATTTTTGCATAAATCGATGTATCTCGACGAAATACGTCGGGATTAAGCGTTTATTTCGTTCTCGGGTCGCTCTAAAAAGTTTCGATTTTGCACGTTGAGACTTGGAAAAATTTTCAGGTCGAAAAGTTTTTTCGAGTTATTTCGTTAAAAAGCGTTATAAGGTAGGAATATTTTTGCATAAATAGTTATATTTCTATTAAATACATCGGGATTAAACGTTTTTTTATCCCTGGAACGTTTAGAAAGATCGGACCGATGCGACGCGACGTTAGGGGCTCTGAAATATTTCGGCCGGTGCGAAAAGACCGAAAAGATTATTTCGAGTTATTTCGTTAAAAAGCGTTATAAGGTAGGAATATTTTTGCATAAATCGATGTATTTCGACGAAATACGTCGGGATTAAGCGTTTATTTCGTTCTCGGGTCGCTCTAAAAAGTTTCGACTTTGCACGTTGGGACTTGGAAAAATTTTCAGGTCGAAAAGTTTTTTCGAGTTATTTCGTTAAAATGCGTTATAAGGAAGGAATATTTTTGCATAAATCGATGTATCTCGACGAAATACGTCGGGATTAAGCGTTTATTTCGTTCTCCGGGTCGCTCTAAAAGTTTCGATTTTGCACGTTGAGACTTGGAAAAATTTTCAGGTCGAAAAGTTTTTTCGAGTTATTTCGTTAAAAAGCGTTATAAGGTAGGAATATTTTTGCATAAATAGTTATATTTCTATTAAATACATCGGGATTAAACGTTTTTTATCCCTGGAACGTTTAGAAAGATCGGACCGATGCGACGCGACGTTGGGGCTCTGAAATATTTCGGCCGGTGCGAAAAGACCGAAAAGATTATTTCGAGTTATTTCGTTAAAAGCGTTATAAGGTAGGAAAATTTTTGCATAAATCGATGTATCTCGACGAAATACGTCGGGATTAAGCGTTTATTTCGTTCTCGGGTCGCTCTAAAAAGTTTCGATTTTGCACGTTGGGACTTGGAAAAATTTTCAGGTCGAAAAGTTTTTTCGAGTTATTTCGTTAAAAGCGTTATAAGGTAGGAATATTTTTGCATAAATGGTTATATTTCTATTAAACACATCGGGATTAAACGTTTTTTTTATCCCTGGAACGTTTAGAAAGATCGGACCGATGCGACGCGACGTTGGGACTTTGAAATATTTCGGCCGGTGCGAAAAGACCGAAAAGATTATTTCGAGTTATTTCGTTAAAAAGCGTTATAAGGTAGGAATATTTTTGCATAAATAGTTATATTTCTATTAAATACATCGGGATTAAACGTTTATTTTATCCCTGGAACGTTTAGAAAGATCGGACCGATGCGACGCGACGTTGGGGCTCTGAAATATTTCGGCCGGTGCGAAAAGACCGAAAAGATTATTTCGAGTTATTTCGTTAAAAAGCGTTATAAGGTAGGAATATTTTTGCATAAATCGATGTATCTCGACGAAATACGTCGGGATTAAGCGTTTATTTCGTTCTCGGGTCGCTCTAAAAAGTTTCGATTTTGCACGTTGGGACTTGGAAAAATTTTCAGGTCGTAAAGTTTTTTCGAGTTATTTCGTTAAAAAGCGTTATAAGGTAGGAATTTTTTTACATAAATCGATGTATCTCGACGAAATACATCGGGATTAAGCGTTTATTTTATCCCTGGAACGTTTAGAAAGATCGGACCAATGCGACGCGACGTTGGGGCTCTGAAATATTTCGGCCGGTGCGAAAAGACCGAAAAGATTATTTCGAGTTATTTCGTTAAGAAGCGTTATAAGGTAGGAATATTTTTGCATAAATCGATGTATCTCGACGAAATACGTCGGGATTAAGCGTTTATTTCGTTCTCGGGTCGCTCTAAAAAGTTTCGATTTTGCACGTTGGGACTTGGAAAAATTTTCAGGTCGAAAAGTTTTTTCGAGTTATTTCGTTAAAATGCGTTATAAGGAAGGAATATTTTTGCATAAATCGATGTATCTCGACGAAATACGTCGGGATTAAGCGTTTATTTCGTTCTCGGGTCGCTCTAAAAAGTTTCGATTTTGCACGTTGAGACTTGGAAAAATTTTCAGGTCGAAAAGTTTTTTTCGAGTTATTTCGTTAAAAAGCGTTATAAGGTAGGAATATTTTTGCATAAATAGTTATATTTCTATTAAATACATCGGGATTAAACGTTTTTTTATCCCTGGAACGTTTAGAAAGATCGGACCGATGCGACGCGACGTTGGGGCTCTGAAATATTTCGGCCGGTGCGAAAAGACCGAAAAGATTATTTCGAGTTATTTCGTTAAAAAGCGTTATAAGGTAGGAATATTTTTGCATAAATCGATGTATTTCGACGAAATACGTCGGGATTAAACGTTTATTTCGTTCCCGGGACGCTCTAAAAGATGGACCGATGCGACTTTGCGACGTTGGGACTTGGAAAAAATTTTCGGGGAAGGTCGAAAAGTTTTTTCGAGTTATTTCGTTAAAAAGCGTTATAAGGTAGGAATATTTTTGCATAAATCGATGTATCTCGACGAAATACGTCGGGATTAAGCGTTTATTTCGTTCTCGGGTCGCTCTAAAAAGTTTCCGATTTTGCACGTTGAGACTTGGAAAAATTTTTCAGGTCGAAAAGTTTTTTTCGAGTTATTTCGTTAAAAAGCGTTATAAGGTAGGAATATTTTTACATAAATCGTTATATCTCGATTAAATACATCGGGATTAAACGTTTTTTTATCCCTGGAACGTTTAGAAAGATCGGACCGATGCGACGCGACGTTGGGGCTCTGAAATATTTCGGCCGGTGCGAAAAGACCGAAAAGATTATTTCGAGTTATTTCGTTAAAAAGCGTTATAAGGTAGGAATATTTTTGCATAAATCGATGTATATCTCGACGAAATACGTCGGGATTAAGCGTTTATTTCGTTCTCGGGTCGCTCTAAAAAGTTTCGATTTTGCACGTTGGGACTTGGAAAAATTTTCAGGTCGAAAAGTTTTTTCGAGTTATTTCGTTAAAAGCGTTATAAGGTAGGAATATTTTTGCATAAATCGATGTATCTCGACGAAATACATCGGGATTAAGCGTTTATTTTATCCCTGGAACGTTTAGAAAGATCGACCAACGATCGCGACGTTGGGACTTTGAAATATTTCGGCCGGTGCGAAAAGACCGAAAAGATTATTTCGAGTTATTTCGTTAAAAGCGTTATAAGGTAGGAATATTTTTGCATAAATCGTTGTATTTCTATTAAATACATCGGGATTAAACGTTTTTTTTCCCTGGAACGTTTAGAAAGATCGGACCGATGCGACGCGACGTTGGGGCTTGGAAATATTTCGGCCGGTGCAAAAGACCGAAAAGATTATTTCGAGTTATTTCGTTAAAAAGCGTTATAAGGTAGGAAATTTTTTGCATAAATCGATGTATCTCGACGAAATACATCGGGATTAAGCGTTTATTTTATCCCTGGAACGTTTAGAAAGATCGGACCAATGCGACGCGACGTTGGGGCTCTGAAATATTTCGGCCGGTGCGAAAAGACCGAAAAGATTATTTCGAGTTATTTCGTTAAAAAAGCGTTATAAGGTAGGAATATTTTTGCATAAATCGATGTATCTCGACGAAATACGTCGGGATTAAGCGTTTATTTCGTTCTCGGGTCGCTCTAAAAAGTTTCGATTTTGCACGTTGGGACTTGGAAAAATTTTCAGGTCGAAAAGTTTTTTCGAGTTATTTCGTTAAAAAGCGTTATAAGGAAGGAATATTTTTGCATAAATCGATGTATCTCGACGAAATACATCGGGATTAAACGTTTATTTCGTTCTCTGGGACGCTCTAAAAAGTTTCGATTTTTGCGACGTTGGGACTTGGAAAAATTTTCCGGTGCGAAAAGATTATTTCGAGTTATTTCGTTAAAAAGCGTTATAAGGTAGGAATATTTTTGCATAAATAGTTATATTTCTATTAAATACATCGGGATTAAACGTTTATTTTATCCCTGGAACGTTTAGAAAGATCGGACCGATGCGACGCGACGTTGGGGCTCTGAAATATTTCGGCCGGTGCGAAAAGACCGAAAAGATTATTTCGAGTTATTTCGTTAAAAAGCGTTATAAGGTAGGAATATTTTTGCATAAATGATGTATCTCGACGAAATACGTCGGGATTAAGCGTTTATTTCGTTCTCGGGTCGCTCTAAAAAGTTTCGATTTTGCACGTTGGGACTTGGAAAAATTTTCAGGTCGAAAAGTTTTTTCGAGTTATTTCGTTAAAAAGCGTTATAAGGTAGGAATATTTTTGCATAAATCGTTATATCTCTACGAAATACATCGGGATTAAGCGTTTTTTTATCCCTGGAACGTTTAGAAAGATCGGACCGATGCGACGCGACGTTGGGGCTCTGAAATATTTCGGCCGGTGCGAAAAGACCGAAAAGATTATTTCGAGTTATTTCGTTAAAAGCGTTATAAGGTAGGAATATTTTTGCATAAATCGATGTATCTCGACGAAATACGTCGGGATTAAGCGTTTATTTCGTTCTCGGGTCGCTCTAAAAGTTTCGATTTTGCACGTTGGGACTTGGAAAAATTTTCAGGTCGAAAGTTTTTTCGAGTTATTTCGTAAAAACGTTATAATTTATTAACAATAGATAAAATAATGAATTTGCGTGAAAAAGAAAAATTATTTCGAGTTATTTCGTTAAAACGTTATAATAGATATTGGAAATTACCACTTGCTGAAATTTGCCGGGGAAAGAAAATTATTCGAGTTATTTCGTTAAAAGCGTTATAATAAAATTTTTCAAGATGTATTACAAAACATGGGATTAAACGTTTATTTCTTCTGGAACGCTCTAAAAATAATGCGACGCACGTTGGGGCTTGAAATATTTGGTGCAAAACCGAAAAGATTTTTTCGAGTTATTTCGTTAAAAAGCGTTATAAGGTAGGAATATTTTTGCATAAATCGATGTATCTCGACGAAATACGTCGGGATTAAGCGTTTATTTCGTTCTCGGGTCGCTCTAAAAAGTTTCGATTTTGCACGTTGGGACTTGGAAAAATTTTCAGGTCGAAAAGTTTTTTCGAGTTATTTCGTTAAAAGCGTTATAAGGTAGGAATATTTTTGCATAAATAGTTATATTTCTATTAAATACATCGGGATTAAGCGTTTATTTTATCCCTGGAACGTTTAGAAAGATCGGACCAATGCGACGCGACGTTGGGGCTCTGAAATATTTCGGCCGGTGCGAAAAGACCGAAAAGATTATTTCGAGTTATTTCGTTAAAAAGCGTTATAAGGTAGGAATATTTTTGCATAAATCGATGTATCTCGACGAAATACGTCGGGATTAAGCGTTTATTTCGTTCTCGGGTCGCTCTAAAAAGTTTCGATTTTGCACGTTGGGACTTGGAAAAATTTTCAGGTCGAAAGTTTTTTCGAGTTATTTCGCTAAAAAGCGTTATAAGGTAGGAATATTTTGCATAAATAGTTATATTTCTACTAAATACATCGGGATTAAACGTTTATTTTATCCCTGGAACGTTTAGAAAGATCGGACCGATGCGACGCGACGTTGGGGCTCTGAAATATTTCGGCCGGTGCGAAAAGACCGAAAAAATTATTTCCGAGTTATTTCGTTAAAAGCGTTATAAGGTAGGAATATTTTTGCATAAATCGATGTATCTCGACGAAATACGTCGGGATTAAGCGTTTATTTCGTTCTCAGGTCGCTCTAAAAGTTTCGATTTTGCACGTTGAGACTTGGAAAATTTTCAGGTCGAAAAGTTTTTTCGAGTTATTTCGTTAAAAGCGTTATAAGGTAGAAATTTTTACATAAATCGATGTATCTCGACGAAATACATCGGGATTAAGCGTTTATTTTATCCTGGAACGTTTAGAAAGATCGGACCAATGCGACGCGACGTTGGGGCTCTGAAATATTTCGGCCGGTGCGAAAAGACCGAAAAGATTATTTCGAGTTATTTCGTTAAAAAGCGTTATAAGGTAGGAATATTTTTGCATAAATCGATGTATCTCGACGAAATACGTCGGGATTAAGCGTTTATTTCGTTCTCGGGTCGCTCTAAAAGTTTCGACTTTGCACGTTGGGACTTGGAAAAATTTTCAGGTCGAAAAGTTTTTCGAGTTATTTCGTTAAAAAGCGTTATAAGGAAGGAATATTTTTGCAAAATGATGTATCTCGAGAAATACGTCGGGATTAAGCGTTTATTTCGTTCTCGGGTCGCTCTAAAAGTTTCGATTTTGCACGTTGGGACTTGGAAAAATTTTCAGGTCGAAAGGTTTTTTCGAGTTATTTCGTTAAAGCGTTATAAGGTAGGAATATTTTTGCATAAATAGTTTATTCAGTAAATACATCGGGATTAACGTTTTTATCCCTGGAACGTTTAGAAAGATCGGACCAATGCGACGCGACGTTGGGGCTCTGAAATATTTCGGCCGGTGCGAAAAGACCGAAAAGATTATTTCGAGTTATTTCGTTAAAAAGCGTTATAAGGTAGGAATAATTTTGCATAAATCGATGTATTTCGACGAAATACGTCGGGATTAAGCGTTTATTTCGTTCTCGGTTCGCTCAAAAGTTTCGACTTTGCTACGTTGGGCTTGAAAAAATTTCCAGGTCGAAAAGGTTTTTTTTCGAGTTATTTCGCCAAAAGCGCTATACAGGAATATTTTGCATAAATAGTTATATTTCTATTAATCACATCGGGATTAAACGTTTATTTTATCCCCGGAACGTTTAGAAAGATCGGACGATGGATCGACGTTGGGGCTCTGGAAATAAGTTTGGGGTGTGAAAAGACGAAAAATATTTCGAGTTATTTGTTAATAAGCGTTATAAGGTAGGAATATTTTTGCATACGATGTATCCGAGAAATACGCCATTAAGGTTTATTTGTCTCCGGTCGCTTCAAAAGTTTCGATTTTGCACGCTGAGACTTAAAAATTTTCAGGTCGAAAAGTTTTTTTCGAGTTATTTCGTTAAAAGCGTTATAAGGCAGAATTTTTTACACAAATCGACGTATTCCCGTGATTCGTACCGCCATCGGGATTAAGGTTTATTTTATCCCCGAACGCGTTTAGAAAGATCACCAATGGACGGAGTTAGCTCTGAAATATTTGGGGAAAAGAAAAGAGAAAAGATTATTTGAGTTATTTGTTGCGGTTATAAGTGCAGGAAAATTTTGCATAAATGATGTATTTGAGAAATACGTCGGGATTAAGCTGTTTATTCGTGGGTGCTCTAAAAGTTTGATTTAAGTTGGGACTTGATAAAATTTTCAGGTCGAAAAGTTTTTTCGAGTTATTTCGCTCAAAAGCGTTATAAGGTAGGAATGTTTTTGCATAAATAAAGTTATATTTATTGTAAATACACGGGATTAAGCTGCTTATTTTATCCCCTGAACGTTTAGAAAGATCACGATGGATCGAGTTAGCTCTGGAAATATTTGTGCGAAAAAGACGTGAAAATTATTTGAGTTATTTGTTAATAAAGGTTATAAGGTAGGAATATTTTTGCATAAATGATATCTGAGAAATACGTCGGATTAAGGTTTATTTCGTTCTCGGGTCGCTCTAAAAGTTTGGATTTTAAGTTGGGATTTGGAAAATTTGTATGTAAAGTTTTTTCTGAGCTATTTGTTAAAAGCTGCTATAAGGTAGGAATTTTTTTAAAATGATGTACTGAGAAATACATCGGGATTAAGAATATTTTATCCCTTGAACGTTTAGAAAGATCACCGATGTGGACGGACGTTGGGGCTCTTGAAATATTTGGGGTGCTAGAAAAGACGAAAAGATTATTTCTGAGTTATTTGTTAAAAGCAAGTTATAAGGTAGGAATATTTTTGCATACGATGTATCTCTCGAGAAATACGTCGGATAGTTGCCATTTCGTTCTCGGGTCGCCTTCAAAAGCTCTGATTTTGCACGTTGAGATTCTGGAAAAATTTTAAGGTCGAAAAGTTTTTTCGAGTTAATTCACAAAAGCGTTATAAGGTGAGGGAAATATTTTTGGCATAAATAGTTATATTTTCTACAACACATCGATTAAAACGTTTTTTTATCCCTTGAACGTTTAGAAAGATCGGGACGATGGACGGACTCGGGGCTCTGAAATATTTCTGCGGTGGAAAAAGACGAAAAGATTATTTCGAGTTATTTGTTAAAAGGTTATAAGGTAGGAATATTTTGCATAAATGATATATCTGAGAAATATGCCGGATTAAGGTTTATTTGTTCTCGGGTGCTCAAAAGTTTGATTTTGCAGTTGGCTTGAAAAATGGGTCGAAAGGTTTTTTCGAGTTATTTCGCTCAAAAAGCGTTATAAGGTAGGAATATTTTTGCATAAATAGTTATATTTCTATTAAATACATCGGGATTAAACGTTTATTTCATCCCCGAACGTTTAGAAAGATCGGACCGATGGTGACGGACGTTGGGGTCTGGAAATATTTGGGGTGTGAAAAGATGAAAAAATTATTTGAGTTATTTGTTAATAAGGTTATATAAGGTAGGAATATTTTGTATAACGATGCATCTGAGAAATACGTCGGGATTGCTGCTTATTCTGTTCTCGGGTCGCTCTAAAAGTTTCCTGATTTTAGTTGGGACCTGGAAAATTTTCAGGTCGAAAAGTTTTTTCGAGTTATTTCAAGGTTAAATGCGTTATAAGGAAGGAATATTTTGCATAAATGATGTATCTGAGAAATACGTCGGGATTAAGGTTCATTTCTGTTCTCGGGTCGCTCTAAAAAGTTTCGATTTTGCACGTTGGAGACTTTTAGAAAATTTTCAATGTCGAAAAGTTTTTTCGAGTTATTTCACAAGCGCTATAAGGTAGGAATATTTTATACAAATAGTTATATTTCTATTAAACACATCGGGATTAAACGTTTTTTTATCCCTGAAACGTTTAGAAAGTTCGACCAATGGACGCGGTATTGGGATCTTTGAAATATTTCGGCCCGGTGGAAAAGACCCCAAGATTATTTTGAGTTATTTCTGCTAAAAAGCATGCTATAAGTTGCAGGAATATTTTTGCATAAATAGTTATATTTCTATTAAATACATCGGGATTAAACGTTTTTTCTATCCTTGGAACGTTTAGAAAGATCGGACGATGGACGGACGTTGGGGTCTGAAATATTTGGGGTGAAAAGAGAAAAGATTATTTGAGTTATTGCTAAAAAGCGTTATAAGGTAGGAATATTTTGCATAAATGATGTATCTGAGAAATACGTCGGATTAAGGTTTATTGTTCTCGGGTTGCTAAAAGTTTCGATTTTGCACGTTGAGATTCTGAAAATTTCAGGTCGAAAAGTTCTTTTTCGAGTTAATCTGCCAGTGCTGCTATAAGGTAGGAATTTTACAT
>JAFJHM010000259.1:0-17008 GCA_019201815.1 Bombus balteatus
TCTCTAATAGACATTAATTCACTCACCGCTTCTGATAGGGCTACATACTCTGCATACGTCCGAGGCTTCGTCACACACCTTTTGTTTTTTAGACTTCCAACTGATTACATTTCCATACAATCTAATTAAATATCAGAAGTAGATTTCCTATCTACATGATCTCCTGCCCAATCAGCGTCCACATAACAATCTATCGTTTCACATTTTTCATTCCTTTTATAATGTAACCTTAAATCTCTAGTCCGGTACAAATACTTCAATATTCGCAAAGCATATTAAAAATGTGTCTCGCTACAACAGTCTTGAAATCTACTTAGATAATTTTTACACTATAACTTATATCGGGTCTAGTATTTGTACTAATATACAACAATGCACCAATTAAATTTCTGTATCCAATACCATTTCTATTTATCTCAGCTTTTTCGATTTTTAAATTTGTCTCCATAGGTGTACAGTGCAATTTGCTGTCCTGTAATTTATATTTTTTTGCTAATGATTCAATGTATTTTGTTTGGCTTAGTGTCATTTCATTTTTGATATAATCATACTCTATGTTTATTCCAAGATATTCTTTTACTTCACCTAAATCTTTCATTTTAAATTTATCAGTTAATAACTTTTTTATTTTGTATCCCCTTTTTTTGTTTTACTACAGATTAGCAAGTCATCTACATATATTAGCAAATAAACAACATTTTCTCCCTCTCCATGAGTATATAGGCACAATTCTACATATATTCTTCTTAAAAACCTAATCTCGTCACATACCTATCAAAACACTCATACCAATCCCTCGGACTTTCTTTTAACCCATAAAAGCGCTTTCGATAATTTACAAACTCTATTCGTTCCGTCTGCATATCCCCTTTGGTTGATTTACATATACCTCCGAGCTCACTTCACCATTTAAAAAAGCAGTTTCTACATCCATTTGCTCAATGATTAATCCATTTTTGGCACAATATGATAGCAATATCTTAAGGGTCTGATTACTCGCTACTCGAGAATATATGTCATCGACTACGTTTCTTTGTTGAAATCCCCTTACCACTAATCTAGCCTTACACCTGCCATCTGATTTTCTCGTGTAAACCCATTTTACATCTAAGACTTCTTTGCCTTTTACCCTTTCTACCAATTTCCAAGTTTTGTTCTTATATAGGCATTCTATTTCTTTATCCATAGCCTGTTTCCAATCTTCACTATTTTCACTACTAATCGCCTCCTCAAATGTGCAAAGGGATATCTACCTCTACAATGAATTTGCGCGAATCTCACTGCTGTTTTCCTTTTCTGGATACCTTATTGGAGTTTCTCTTATTACGTGTCGATCTCCTAGGAATCTTTAAGCTTTCAGGACTACTATCATTTTCATCTTCTCTATTTTTTAACTCTTCCTTATTCATGCTATCCAATAAATAATTATCTTTACTCTCGTCGCTATCTTCATCGAATGAATTCTCCTCAAGACCTATACATTTTGTGTCTGTTTCTATGACCTCTACATGTCTAGCAACTGTTATTTTTCCACCTAATAAGACTCTGTAACCTACACCACTATATCCTAACAGAATTCCATATCTGCCTTTTTTATCCCATTTAGAATCTCGTTTTTTGTTCTGGCCTTCTTACAAAAACTTTACTTCCATACAAAAAATAAATTTTTAACACTTGGTTTTTTCCCGAAAAATATTTCAAAAGGAGTCTTACGCTCTACAGTGTTTGCTAATATTCGATTTTTCAAGTATGCCGCTGTACATACTATTTCCGGCCAATATTTTTTATGTACTTTTGCTTCCATTAACAAACAACGCGCCATGTCCATCACTGTTCTATTATATCTTTCCGCTGTTCCGTTTTAATTCATGTACATAAGTAGGACAATTATTTATTATTATACCTTTATCTCTAGCGAATTTATAAATTCGATTGTTTAGGTATTCCCTTCCATTATCGCATCTTAATATTTTTAACCTCTTGCCCGTTAAGTTCTCAACCTCATTTTACAAACTGTACAAGAGAATCAAAGACCTCGTCCTTCGATTTTTATACAATAGATTCTAGCTATCTTACTATAATCATCAACAAATGATATAAAGTATTTCTCTCCATTTAATCCGGTAGTCTTAAATGGACCGCACACGTCTGTATGAATAATTTCCATTATCTCCTAGCTTTGGTTCGATTATTTTTGAAAGGTACATTATGCATTTTGCTTTCTATACACATTTTACATTTCAAAAATTCCTTTTCAAATTTATCCGGTATACCTGTCACTAACTGTTCTTTACTCAAAAATATTTAAGTATTTAAAATTCACGTGTCCTAGCATCCTATGCCATCTTTCTTTTTACTCATACCACTACGTTCGGCACTGTTTACTAAGTGCTCCTTCCCTCTCAATATACTTTTCATTTTGTATGTTCCGTTGTCTTTGACCGCTATAGCTGTTAGTTTACTGTTTTCATCTATTATTTTCGCAATATTTCCTTTTTGAAATAACAATATTATTATTATCCGTTAACTTGCCTAAACTAATTAAGTTTGCGGACATTTCTTTCACATAAAAGACTTTTACTCATATTTATTTTATTTCGCTTTCCAAATGCTTCAAAATAACTTATAACATTTCCTGCACTTTCGTTGCCTTTATCGATCTATTATCGCTTAAATATATATTTACCGGTTCTTTAAGGTCGATAGATTCGTCAAAATAATCTATATCGTTAATTATGTGATCGGTACAACCGCTATCTAATAGCCACGTAATCTCATTATTACTTATCTCTTTCATCTCGCTGCTGTGTGCCGCGTGCGCCGTTGCCATCCATATGCCTGCTCCTGAATTGCCATACTCGCTCGTGCCGGTTGATGTTTGACGATGGAAGTTTCCACGTCCCCTGCTTGTGTTTCCTTTGTTTCCTCTTCCTCTGCTGTTGCCACGTGTTGACCCACGCCGATAGCTGCCACTGCTTCCCGCCTGGGCGCCATTTTGACACTCTCTTGCAAAATGTCCCACTCTTCCACATTTGAAGCATCCTTCCTTTTTCGCAGCAAAAGCATTATATTTCATTTCTCCTCGATTTGATTTTCCTTTCTTTTCTGCTATTTCTATCTTATTCCTCGCGTACGCTACCGTCTGATTCTCTTCTTTCACTGCGTCTATTATATCCGCTATATAGCTATACTCTTCAGGTAACGCATTTAGCATGTAATTTAACTTCTCTCTCACTCACTTGTGCGCCAGCACCTTTTAATTCGTTTATTATTTTTTCAAAATCACAAAAAAATGACTCTGAATCACTGTATTTATCGAGACTTATCCTCTCCAATCTCCTTTTGCACATGATCTGTAGTGCCGTCGACTCTCTTAAGTACATTTCGTCAAACTTTCTTATTATTTCATACGCAGTTTTTTCCTCACTAATATATTCCATTTGTCTGTTTGATATTGCACCATAAATTATATTTATCGCCTTCAGATCCTTTTTATCCCAGTCTGGATTATCTGTTTCGGTCTTCACTCGAGTTATAACAATATCACATTCTTTATATCTTAGAAACATCGTTATTCTTTTCTTCCACATACCGTAATCCTCACCATCGAATATCGGTATTATCATTTCCGATCTTTCCATTTTAATTGATTTCCTATTCTTTACTCAAGCGTTCCTACGTGCGCGAAGTATTTTTTCTTTTATTTTTATATCCTTGGAAAATTTCTTCCCTTACTAAACTCACTAGAACTAACTGCAACGCCTTCAACTAAACCACGCTCTGCTACCATGATAAGATATAGAGGGAATTCTGTTACACTAATCCTTTATTTCTGTCACATACACATTTATATATTACACTCTGAAGGTCTCGATAACCTTCTTGCGCGCACGCTTGTTGTCAACCGACTCTTTTCAAATGCTTCTAAATAAGTAACGTCTTTTTCCCAACTAAGTCCTGTACGTCCTTTAACGCTTACACACACATTCACATGTACAGTGTAAATGTATCATCTTCCTAACAGTTTTGCATACTCATGCTCAAATATTCAAAGCAACGTATCTCCGCTCTATTGCAGATATGTCGCTAATGCGATGCGAGTTATATTCCACATTTACTGCCAAATACAATGCACATCATCCGGCATAAGCTATATCAATCCGAACCAAGTCAAATGCTACGTAATTCCAATTTCGTTTATTTAGGCTTAAATTTTCAAATCAACCTACATCCGTTTCTATTGCAGATATGGCGACATATCGATACGCGTTATACTCCACATTTGCTGCCAATTACGGTGCCCATCATCCGGTTTCAGCTATGTCAAATCTGGATCCAGTCAAATCTAGCGTAGTTGCAGTTTTGCATATTCAGCATTAAGAATTCAAATCAACGTATCTCCGTTTCTATTGCAGATATGTCGACAATTCGATGCGCGTTATAACGCACGCTTGCTGCCTAGTATAGTACACATCAGCCGGTTTGTGCTATGTCGACTCTAGTTTCTGACAAATTCAGCGTAATTGTAATTTTGTGTATAAAGGATCACATAAGCTAATCAACGTATCTCTGTTTGCATAGCAGACATGCCGACAATACTATGCGAGTTATATTCCACATTTGCTGCCAAATACAGTGCACATCCTCGTGTTTACGCTGTATCAACTCCGTTCCCGGTCAAATCCAATGTCATTACAGATTTTCATCTAAATGCTTCAATATTCAATTGAACGTATCTCCGCTGCTATAGATGGTATGTCGACGAATCGATGCGCGTTATTATCAACATATGCTGCCAAATACGGGGCACAACATCCGGTTTGTGTTATGTAAAATCAGGACACTGCCAAACCCATAGTATTTGTAGTTTTGCATATTCAGCATTAAATATTCAAAGCAACGTATCTCAGTTTCTATGGCGCATTTACAGACAATAAGATGCGCGTTATATTCCACATTTGCTGCCAAATACAATGCACATCATATGGTTTAAGCTACATCAAATCGGGATCCAGTCAATTGCTACGTAATTCCAGTTTTGTTTATTTAGGCGTAAATATTCATATCAACCTAAATCCGTTTCAAATGCAGATATGGCGACATACGGATGCGCGATATACTTCACATTTGCTGCCTAATTCAGTGCTCATCAGCCGGATACAGCTATGTCAAATCTGGATCTAGTCATATCAAGCGTAATTGCAGTTTTGCATTTTCAGACTGTTAAGGTGTAGAGAGAATTCGGAAATACAAATAAATTCCTTTATTTAGACACAACAGCTATACATATATATTATAGTCTTACGACCTCGAAGACCTACTTGTGCGCACGCTTGTTGTCAACCGACTCTTTCAAATGCTTCTAAACAACTAACGTTTTTTGTCCCAACTAAGGCCTGGACGCCCTTCGACGCTTACATACACATTCACATGTACAGTGTAAATGTATCACCTTCCTAACACAGACTTAAATATTCAATTCAACAACCCTCCGTTTCTATTGCAGATATGCCGACAATTCGTTGCGCGCTATACCGCACACTTGCTGCCAAATATAGTACACATCAGCCTGTTTGTGCTATGTCGAATCTAGTTTCTGACAAATTCAGCGTAATTGTAATTTTGTGTATAAAGGATCACATAAGCTAATCAACGTATCTCTGTTTGCATAGCAAACATGCCGACAATACTATGCGAGTTATATTCCACATTTGCGGCCAAATACAGTGCACATCCTCGTGTTTACGCTGTATCAACTCCGTTCCCGGTCAAATCCAATGTCATTACAGATTTTCATCTAAATGCTTCAATATTCAATTGAACGTATCTCCGCTGCTATAGATGGTATGTCGACGAATCGATGCGCGTTATTACCAACATATGCTGCCAAATAGGAGGCACAAGTTCCGGTTTGTACTATTTCATCTCTGGTCTCTGTCAAATGCTTTGTCATTGCAGTTTTGCATATTCATGCTTAAATATTCAAAGCAACGTATCTCCCTCTATTGCAGATATGTCCAATGCGATGCAGTTATATCCACATTTACTGCCAAATACAATGCACATCATCCGGTAGCTATCCCAAATATTTTTATTACCATTTCAACAACCTACACATCAGATATGGACATATATATAAAAATCTCGTTCTAATGCAATAAAACATACATTTCTGCGAAAACCATCTCTTAACCTCCTCCCCCCATACCTCATTATCATTGAAGTATCTCCGCTGCTATTGTGGTGGTATGTCGTAAATCGATGGCTTTATATCAACACTGCCAAATAAGGACACAACATCCAGTTTGCGCTATTTATCCTGGGCCCAGTCAAATCATTTGTTTTAGGTCTTGCATATTCATGCTCAAATATTGAAAGCAACTACCTCGTTCTATGCGTATTCGCCAATGGATGCGTGGTCTATTCAACATTTACTGCCAAATGCAATGCACATCATCCGGTTTGAGCTATTTCAAATCGGGACCCAGTCAAATATACGTAATTCCAGTGTATTAATTTGGCTTAAATACTCAAATAGACCTACATTCATTTCTAATGCAGATATGGCGACATACGGATACGAGTTATGCTCCAAATTTGCTGCCAAATACATTGCTCATCATCCGGTTCCGTCTATGTCAAATCCGGAGCCAGTCAAACCCAGCGTAGTTGCAGTTCCGCATATTCAGGCTTGAATAATCAAAAACTTATTTCCGTTTCTAATGCAGATAAGTCGACAATTCGATGCGCGTTGTACTCACATTTGCTCTTAAATGCATTGCTCATCAGCTAGTTTGCGCTATGTAAACTGTGGCCATTGACAAATCCAACGTAATTGCAGCTTTGCGTAATCAGGCTGATATATTCATAAACACGTACTTCCGTTTCTATTGCAGATATGTTGACATTTAGATGCGCGTTATATTTCATATCTGATGCCATGTCCAGTGCGCAACATCCGGTTTACGATATGTCAACTCCGGTGCCCGACAATTTCAGCGTAATTGCAATCTTGCTTGCTCAGGCTTAAATATTCAAACCAACGTATCTCCGTTTCTACTCCAGATATGTGGACAATTCGATGTGCCTTGTGCTCCACATATCTTCCCAAATGCAGCGCACACCAGCCAGTTAGCTTTACGTTCACTCTGGGCCAAGTCAAATCCTGCATGGTTGCAGTTTTTCATATTTAGGTTTATATATTTAGTAGAATGTATCTCCGCTGCTATGAGCTGTGTGTCGAGAATTCGATGCGCGTTATGCTCCAAATTTGCTACAAAATGGAACGCTATTCAGCCGGTTGGTGCCATGTCAACTATGGTCCTTGTCAAAACCAGTGTAATTGCAGTTATGTATATTCATACCTAAATATTCAAAGAAACGTATCTCCGCTTCTATTGCCGGTATGTCGAATTGCGATGTGCGTTTTCTTCCACATTTGCTGCCAAATACAGTGCACGTGATCCGATTTAAGCTATGGCACCTATGGTCACTGTCAAATCCAGCGTATATGCGGTTTTTTTATTTTAGGTTGAAATATTCAATTCCACGCAACTACAGGTATGACGATAATTTGAAGTGCATTACGCTCGTCTTGCTCTTCAACGCCTTCAAGGATTTTGTCTCCCCGCTATTGGTACTTTCTAGATACCCTATGGATATGTTAATAAGTACTTATAGGGCACGCAATGCCAGATCAATTATTGTATTAAGAAATGTCTTGTTTCATTTGGAGGAATGCGGTTGTTCTTTTCCGATTGCTGAACAATTTCTGCGTCACACCCGTCAAAAATGGCATGCAGCTACACAGTGACAGATACCATGAATGTTCAAATTTTCCACTTTACGCGTGTTTAGGACAGATGTCGCACCTTTAGTCGAAAGTGATTCCACACTGTATCAGCAGAAGCTAAATCGATTAAATTGCCGCTCTTATATTTCCAAATACAGGAAGGGTGCTTTTAACATAGATAACGTGGCCAAAACATCACAAGGCAAATTTTTTAATTGTTAATGATACGCTTCGTAATACAATCACATTTGTATATACTATTTTCTCGTTTCTCTCTCATTTCATGTTCGTGTTAATCTCAAGATATAGGCTCAGTATAAAAAGAAGGATTAACACTTATCTTGGAGCTGAGTGGAGTAAAGAAAGTTTAATTGAAGCATTGTGTCGAATGAAAGCTGAATAAAGAGGCAAATCTGAAGCGGTGCGATATTGGAATTCCAATATTGGATATAAGAATTCTAGGAAGATACCTTGGAACTAACAGTACTGCGAAAATTCTATTATAACCTGGGAGCAACCATTCATAATCATTTTCTCTGTCTATTATTATGTTATATCTGTTAATAATAATATGTAATTTCTTGTCCTTCTCTTTATCTCTTCAGATCTCGTAGGGAAGAAAATGAATGTCGTCTACGTGTTGTAGACCCATTCTTCAACTATTGCAACGTAACTATCCCTGGCATTACAGTACGTGTCTTACAATGGGCCACGATATTTTAGGTGAAATCTAGGTATCTACATTTACGAGTTTCATAGCTTCCTGCGACAGCTGTAACTTAATGCATAACAGGTTTTGGCACGCCTTTATCATGCAAATAACTGTATCAGTGCAATGAAAGCGAGGCTATTTTAACGTTGCGGTGTAGATTCTTTACACAGTAAAAGTCTTCAACCAATATTGTGGTAAGGCGGCCACAGCCTATATGTAAATCGGGCATTAGAGGCACGTGCTAGGTAATGTACAGACCAATTGTACGGTAGAGATTCGGTTGTAGGTGCTGCATGGTTCGTACAAATCAGCACTAAATTGTTGCAGCTCTTCATTCCCCTTCGGTCACTGAGAATTATTCACTGCCATTACGACAATTGTCAACAGTGACTTAGTTCTGATTCCTTACACACTCGATTAGCATTATTTCAATTGTGATATATTGTTGTGAATTGATTCACCGCTTATCGATTTTTCCGATGAAAATCCTTTTCTGAGCGAAGGCAATGTGTACATGAATGCACAAGACAGATTCCGCAATGCCCTTAGATACACAGTATTCAAGATTCAACTTGGTCGCTTTCACCCGGTCAGTACAAGCGCGAATGAGCACGAATTCATTAGATATGTCGGAGTTACATTAGAGTTTGGGGCACGTAACGCTTCTTCGTTTGAATTCGCCATCGTTTTACAAAGCGGGGATTATATTTACGCGTATATGCAAGATTTTACAAACTATGATGAATATTGAGTCTAATGAATAATAAGCTTAACAAGTAATAAGTAACACGAATAATATGACTAACAAACAATAAGACTAACGAATAATAAGACTAATGGATAATATGATTAACGAATAATATGTTTTATGATTAATAAGTTTACAGGATAATGAAATTAACGAATAATCTGTTAAATGAATGCGATTAACAAAGTGCTTGTGTTCAAACGAATCCACGGCCAACAGGATAACCCTTTACTATGCGTAGAATAATTTTTAGACACCAAAAAATACGAATACTGAGACGCTCGGTATACTGCTCGATATGTCACTCTTCAAGGCGATCACACGAAAGCCTAAACTGATGAAATTCTTTCTCCCTGTACGAATGCGTTTCATTTGTTATATGCTCGCTGGATGCATCGAGAAGGTTCCAAGCGCCGTTGCTAGGCAACTTCCGCCAAAAGTTTGTTGTATACTCGTTGGAAGCATCGAGAGAGTTCCAAGCGCCGTTGCTAGGCAACCACTGTCTGGAGTTTGATTCTTAATACAACGTGTGTCCCATTATATCGACACCTCCAAAATACAATCCTATGTGGCCAGGCTCGTTCTTGAGGCCGTATGCCGCCACAATCACATTTCTAGGAAAACCATACAACCGTTCCACACCTTCGTCAGGCAAACGTTTATCCCGTGGCCGTGGCTACGTGCGGCGACCAGTTGTCACCTCGAACCCTATTTCGCTATCACAAATTTCGAACAATTAGAACTATGATAAGATCTAAGCTAAAGCATTGAGGACTCTTCCCAAAATTGCAAACGGAGGGCTCCGGTTTTCCTTTCATCTCCGACAGATATATATGTCGGAAATGGAAGGACACCGGAGCCATCCTATTGAACTTAGGAGAAACCTAAATACTGTAATCTAGATTCTACCAAAGCCGTAATTAAGCAATGTGCCGTCATTCAATCCGATTGTATTTGTTCGAGATTTGTGATAGTGAGCTTGAGCTCGAGGGCGACAACCAGTCGCCGAACGTAGCCGCGGTCAAGGGATGAACGTTTTGTCTAACAAAGGCATGGAGTAATTCTATATCTCTCCTTAAAGAAATAGTTGTAGCGGCACTCAACAGGAAACGTTCCAACGGTTTCAGTCCCGTGGCTCACCACACGCAGACCCCATTCTTCGGGGTAAGATAATTACCAGATGTCGATGCATCTCCGCAGTACATGTTCAGTTAGCCTGAGGACCTGTTATAAATCTTAAGCGATTTAGTTAACTAAAGTCCTTCAAGCAGACAAGCAGTCTCTGTCACAACTACGGGAAGATAGGGAGAAATCTCTTGCGCCTTTCTCACGAACGACCTTCTGGTTAGGAACTTTCCCTCAAGGGCGGCTAGCATCCTGCTCTCACCACCAACATGGAAACGACCAATTAACAGTAACGTCAATTTCCCTCACTTTCATAAGGGAAGGCTTTTTCTCCACGAAACCGACGATCTCGTGCCCTTAGACATGCAGCCATCATAGCTTTCCCTTTGCAGCATCATCGTGCCGGAAGGTCATTCTCTCGTGTGGTCACGTAAGCGAGACGTGGCGTCTTTACGTTCGGTGGATATTCTATGTTTTGACGAAAGAGTGAGGTTGTGTAATACAATGACGTGGGCAAGGAAGTTTGGAACAACTTTACGGACTTTCAAGGAAGAAAGTGCATTCTGTTATCGCTTTGACCGCGTGTTCGTTGAACCTGGGATCATTACCATTAACTTCTCGAGTATGAAATTAAATATCGACTATTAAAGTAAATATCTCCTCTATTGCATAACAACAACGCATAGTCAGTAGAGATTTGTTTGCCCTAACCTAATCGCAAACGACCAGCTTGCATGCGCATATATATCCAGGGATGGGCTATCGGAGCCTCCCTTGGAACCTCGGAAACTCGCTGTTTTCTTGACTCTACGGTATACTGCTGCGGTTTCTAATGTAGCCGTAACTAAAATAAACGTCGTTGTCGAGACCGAACTGTATTTGTTTCTGAGATTTATGATAGTGAGCCAGGCTCGAGGCGACAAACCAGTCGCCGAACGTAGCCGCGGTCAAGCGGGATGAACGTTCCGTCTAACAAAGGCATGAAAAGTAACTCTAGAGCTCTTCTTAGAAAGAAGGAAGAAGTTGTAACGACATTCGACAGTGAACATGCGGCGTCTCTGTTCCGTGTCTTACTGCCACCTGGGTCCCTATTCTTTGCAGTATGATGATTACCTGAATAATGGTGAAATGCGGCGTGAGGTTGCAAAATCTTGGTTGGATGGGTTGAGGGGGCGATGGGCAGGTGACGACAGACGCCGGGTCGGTCGCATGCGGAGCATGCGCAAGATTTCCTCGGTATCACCGGGGCGATCATTACTCTTATTGCGAATTCATTGACGAAAGAATACTACCTTTACGATCGGTCGGACTTAACTTTACGAGAACGTGTCTATCATCGTTAGCCGCCGGACGTTATAGGACCTAAGATACCATTTGTATTAAACTGGGCTATCTGATTATCTCACGTTTGCCGACGGATTCTGGCGATGAATGGCACCTGCGCAGCGAATACTGTACAACGACGACTTTATCTAATCCGGGGTAGCGGAACTGGTTGGCGCCCGGCCTAGATCCGTGTAACGTCACCCGACGTAAGTGGGATCGAGGCGTTTTCGATTTTAGCCAGTGCTAGAGCGCGACCATCGTGCGCGGAAGTTAATTCGATCGCTAATTGCAAATTCGTTTTGAAACTCGGATAGCCACTACGTTATCACGTTTGCAGCATAGAATCACGTACTCCATTACAAACTGCATGGAAGGCAACTGTAATCTGATTACTGGACGGAAATCTTTTTGCGAGCAGTTACCCTGAATGGAAACTATAATTTCAATAACAAACGTCGAGTCATCGACACACGGTGGAAAAATAAGCTAATTGAACAGGAACAAACCTACTGGGCAGGTGTTTCCATTTTACTCCGATTCCTGATAGAGTATTCACTAATTAAAGAATCACATAGCAACCTCGTGATTCTGGGAAAAGAACTAATGACATTATTAATGCTTGAAGAGTGAGGAAATATCTACGTAAACATTACACCTTCCATTTTGTTTATTGTGTGTGTATTAATGATTTATATTGAAGATAATTTCTCATGTCCCCATGATAGTTATTTAAAAATATGATAGTAATGATTAGTCTCGTGAAATTTTAAGTCAGGGGTTCTGACTAACATTACACGAAATAGCATCATATATTGTAAAAGCAGAAATGGTGGAATAGGGCTGGTGGCTGGGATGGTAAAGCTGAGTTGACATCCGAAGTGCATGTGTGATAAAGTCGATTAATTCCACTCCTCGAAAATTCAAAGATTCATCCGTTGCGGATTTCCTACGGCCACTCACACGTAAATACAGGCCAGCTAAATACAATTAATTGATCCTATCACCACTTTCAAAAGTTCTTATAGACTTGGCGAAAGCGCAGGATGAGTACGTGAAGAATCAGCACGAGCTAAGTAGGGCAAAGATCCGCCGGGCCAGTAGTTCACCGTTCGCAGGCCCCTAACATATACTCCTAAAGCGCAGTTCCGTGCGTTTGATTTGAACGATTAATAAAAACTCTACGGTCGCGGATCGGTATCCTCTACCACATCGCAGATTGAAATAGTAGTTGCAAAGGCGAGATACTTTATTCACTTGGACGCCAGTGGGTCCACCGATTCCAGTTCCATCCCTAATTCGACAGATTTTGGCGTTCGAAACAAAAAACCCGACGGACGAAAAGCAAGAACATATATAACGTACCACCGTTTAGACTGGAAAATGCCGAGCCGTTATTTTCGGAGGGCCATTCTCAAGGACCAGAACGACCTCTCGCTCATTCGTACGTTGTTGTCCTATTTGGGATGAGTACTACCGACTCGATAGATCAAGCTTTAGGAATATTGTACCGCTGTGTTAGATACCCTCGTAGAGCCAGGTTCTCTTTTAACTTTTCAGTGTTCTTTCTAAGGACATGGGTAACTCTGTTGGTTATGTAATGCATAACGGAGGATTCGTCCTAATTTCCACAGCAGTGAGATCTTTGGCGCATACGATAAACGTGAAACGCTTCCAGGACGGGCACGGAGCAAAAATAAGACAAAATGACCTCACAATTCTGACCGACGCACCGGTGTTAATGATAACGACGACTTATGTCGATAAAATTACTGTGCCGACGCTAGTTCCGGATATATGGGGCTATCGGCAACAATACATAAAGGTTGAAGAGTAAAAAATAGGAGATCATTGAATATTACAGTAAAGGACCAGTCCACCGGAATCGAGATATCATTCGTACGAACTGGAGACATTAGCAGTAGTAAACGCCGTCAAGCTTTTATTCCGACACACTATTTACATGGGCAAATTCCACAATTTACCTGACATATTCTTGAATATCAACAACAAAATAAATTTAAACGATCAGGTCCTACTATAGATTGGTGAGCCTACTTGCAAACGTTTGATTTTTGACATCATGTATCGAGAGGGTAAACAGGTAATACACGTAGATTTCTTTTTATGAGAGACTACGTAGACGAATCGCCGTATGATCAACAAAATCATGCCAGAAAGAGATTAATCGGGCCAGATCTCCGAAGACGGGCTATTAGCGAACAACGTCGTGACCCTCAAATTTCAAATCGTGAAAAGTTGAGCGACGAAAACTCCACGGAAGACATCACGAATACGTACGATTACGGTCCGGTACCTGGCGGGATACGAGAGAAGAGCAGGACTCTCGTTCACCTATTGATCAGAGGTGTTGAATGGTCCGTTATTAACCATGTACACCAGTCAATTATGCACTTAGGTTGGGATAAAACACGAGAAACTGTACGGTATTACTTGTTCGAAGGGATGGCAGGGTAAAGTTTCGCAGATTCGTAAGAAACTGTCATGCTGTCGAAGGCAAGTTCAGGTAGAAAACAAACCGGAGCACATCCTATACCTAAGACCAACGCCTGTGGCATACAGTGCACGGACATAACGGGCAAGCTAGGCAAAAACGACGCTAAAGACACGTTATTGTTTTGATCGATGCCTTCACGGGGCCCATGTACCGCAAGCATAACGTAGACGGTTACATAACACTATCAAAGCACTTATGATCCCGCTGTATTTTATTCGGCAGTCCCCGCCGAATAATAGCAGATAAAGAGATGTTTTACGGACAGGTGCGGTTTCACGTGAAATGTGATGATAGGAAATCGCCGATGGCGTTGGTGCCGATGGAAGCTAATGGGCAGGTGGGGCGTGCTTGTGGGAACGTTAAAGGGCTGCGTTTACAGCGGTAGAAACGGCGGGGCAGCCATGGCCAGGAACGCGATTGGGGAAATACAGTTGGCTTTGAGTCGCACCACCGGCGAGCTAATTCAGTACTGAACGCAATCGGTAAGAACTGCAAAACTCTTTGACCTGTTTGCGACATAGGGAGAGTCGATAATACTCGATATGAACGATAGGCAATAAGGAGATGAAGCGGAGTACCAGACGCAGTAGGATAGATTCGACAAGGGTGAAACATAGTGATTACGGGGTTAACCTCGATTTTGTATTACGCAAAATGGGAAAGAAACCAAACCAAGGCAGATTCAAAATTTGGGAAGGTCCGACTGGCGAAGTTTTGGAAAGGGCGGACATCTTAAGAACATTTGGTGATGAAACGCGATCGTGCGAGTGATCACGCATTAGATTGAGGAAAGTACCAGATAGTTGGCTGCACGCTGGGTTGGATGTCGTGACGAGCAACAACAGTGGCCCGACGATATGAGCACCCCGGATACCAGAAGAATCAGGCAGCACTATGCCATAACACCTGAGCGCAGACGACCACGTGCTCTTCGGGGCGATAATGGTACAGTGAGCCACTGCTGAGTCCGTGGCGTCTCGGCGGCTGGGGCGAACAGGCAGTAAAGGCTTGCCAGTCGTGTGATCTCACGTGCTTCTCGGGGCGATAATACGGTAAGGCTTGCGAGTCCGTGTAGTCTCACGTGCTTCTCGGGGCGATATTACCGTGAGGCACGGAACCGTGGCTTAGATTCACGATACTTCTCAGCGGCGGGCGTTTGGTAAAAACTTGCGAGACGTGAACAAGCTCTATGTCGCTCATACGATCTAGAAAACTAGGATTGATGGGTGCGAATAGAACGGTCCATCATCGCCGTTACACGATCGGCATTAACCAACGGGATACCGGCAGTTTTGAATACAAAATTACAGACACTAATCTTTGTTCTCTCTTATTTCTTGTTGTCAAAGCCCACACGAACAAAACTTTGCTGTTGCACTGGACCCTTGCCTATTCGGACGTAAGATTGGTATAGATAATATTAGGTGTGCCAGAACAATATTGAGAAAATGCATTTTAGATTTACACCCGAGGACGATGGCGGTAGTCAGGATTAATGCGTGTCCGGGGATGAAAAGACATCGGAGCTTCCTTGGAACTCAGGCTTTCGCCTATGCTGGCATCTGATACCTTAACACTGGTTCTAATGTAACCGTAACTGACGAAATCGTTGCGTAACAAACCGAACTGTATTTGTTTGAGATTTATGATAGTGGTGGGCTCGAGGCGACAACCAGTCGCCGAACGTAGCCGCGGTCAAGGATGAACGTTCCCGTCTAACAAAGCATAAGTAACTCTAAGAGCTCTTCTTGAAAAGAGGAAATAGTTGTGAGCATTTGTTTCGACAGTGAACGCATATACGACGGTCTCTGTTTGGCGTGTCTTTACCGCGTTCTATTAACTGGTATTATGATGATTACCGAATATGGTACATCTCTACTGTTACGATACAGCAGCAAAGGACCATACTATAATCTTTAGGTTTTTAACTAAAGTCAGCACCGAAACGGATAAGCAAGTCTTGTTCTGGTTTCGGCGGGAGATTAGAATACGACATCTCACGAACGACGCTTTCCCATAGCAACTTCTGCTGGGGCGGCTAGCACCCTTCCTAACCATCGACATGGAAATTGACAATTAGCCAATGAAAAATCATTTCCACTACTTTGAAAACGAACTTTCTCCACGGAATCAGGTACGTGCTGTTGTACGCTTAGACACACTTGCGCGTTTTCCTCGGTGGCATCTACGGGCAGGTATTCTCTTGTGCAGATTCATTGACGGAAAGAATACTACCTTTACGATCGGTCGGACTTGAACTTGCAGAACGTGTCTCTATGTCCGGTTGCTTGAATTCGGGGTATGGGACCTAAGATCATTGTCATTAGCTTCTCGAATATCTGATTACCTCACGTTTGCGCGACTTGGGTCACCAGCGATAAACAATGCGCCTGGAGCTATGCTGTCATTGCGCCTTTGACAACGCTCGTCAGGTATATGATTTCGTTTTTAGCCACAACCTGGATGGAAATCTTAGCACGTCGCACGCCACTATATATGTGCGTTAGTTACGAATGATGGCCAGCATGCCGCTGGAACCGGAAATTCGCAGTGTACTGCGTGACGAGCAGCACATATATAAGGCTCCATTCTCATCCAGACCGTCGGTTGTGCTCCAGCAACGGTAGAAGCAACATGGGTTTTTAGATCTCCTCTATTACGCGCGTCGTTGGTTTGCACGGTGCGGCACGAATTTGGATTCATTTCCGAACTACTGGGTTTGCACGGGTACTTTCGAAAATTAGATCCCTGGTCACTGCAGAGCGCCACGGCCTACGAAATGGTTCACAA
>JAFJHM010000260.1:0-16978 GCA_019201815.1 Bombus balteatus
CATACTGTGTGTGGACTTCCGAGCGTTAAATAAATATACATCGCGGATCGGTATCCCTTACCCCTTATTGCTGATCAAATCGCGAGATTGCGGAGTGCGAGATACTGCATTAGCCTGGACATGGCCAGCGGATTTCACCAGATTCCCATTCATCCTAACTCGACGGAATATACAGTGTTCGTTACACCCGACGGTCAAGACGATTACGTAAAGATGCCGTTTGGGTTGAAAAATGCACCAGCCGTTTTCCAGAGAGCCATTTTCAATGCCTTAGGCGACCTCGCTTATTCGTATGTCGTTGTTTATTTGGGCGACGTTCTAATAATTGCCGACTCAATAGACCAAGCTCTAGAAAGGTTGCACATTGTGCTAAACACCCTCGTAAACGCCGGATTTTCTTTTAATTTCGCTAAATGTTCCTTTCTGAAGACGTCGGTACTTTATTTAGGATATGTAATTCGTAACGGAGAAGTTCGTCCAAACCCGGGAAAAATACAAGCTTTGAATACTTTACCTGCACCGTCGACCGTCACACAGCTTAGGCAGTTTATTGGTTTTGCCTCTTATTTCCGAAAATTCATTCCTAAATTTTCTCAAGTGATGAAACCCTTGTATGCACTTACTTCTAGTAGCAAGCACATAACTAAAAAAGACATTATCTAAAGAAAAGCAACGTATTCGCTTCCTACTCGACGACTAATAATAAATTACAATCGCATTTTGCTCCAACTCTATTGTGATTGTTTATCCTCAGAAGCATTCTCGAACTGTAATAATTGGTAATTAAGAAGAAGGTTTCGTATACCTGACCCGAGCATGGCGCGCACTAATCCGTCTGTCCCTTGAACAATGTTTCATACTGCCAACAAATTAACAGCTTTACCTGCCTGCTAACTAGGGTGGGGGCCTAAAAGTCTTAATCCACGTGGTAGTGGCAAACATGGAACACATTGGCCACTATATAAACTCGGCAACTAGCTCGGAGATTTCATTCCCAATTCGAATATCGAGTAGAACGTTTGAAAGTTCTTGACTCACTTTTGGAAGTACTTCGAGTTCGAAAGTTCTTCACGTTTGGAACTGCTTCGCGATTGGAAGCGTCCTTATACATCTTCATCACACTTGGAGCAGCAAGTATTTCATTTCCTTCAAATCGTCTCTTCCCCTGATTTTTCAAACAATTCGTGAATTTTATTTTTTATTTATCTATCTTAATTTTATTTTTCCAGATTGTTCCTTATAACAAAACGATGGAGGAATGTCGACTTGGATATAACAACTTGCATGTCATACCGCAATCTGCGGAAGATCTACCACCGAACTATGTTCTGGTAAATTATGCTTGCCCATGTGGTGAATTCAGTACGCAGATATGCCCTGCATCGTCTCCTTTTATTCCACCTGATGGGAGACACGGGAGAAACGGAAGACGATCCTGCAGCACATCCATATCTCCAGCTGCTCGCCATTATGAAAGCAAAAGCAATTCTCGCAGCACGCGACAGCACGACGAATGAAACGGAAGAAGAATCTTCTGACCGATAAATTAATACAACTTGGAAACTACTTTATTAAACTGTAACTGATGTTTTGACATTCTAATTCTGTCTATGAAACATTTTATAAAATATACATATATATAGTCTGAAACCTTGAAATAGCGATTAATATCTTACATGTGTATAAAAAGATCATCACACATAAGTTGTATTGCACTTTATACTAAATAAATTTTATACTTCTCCATAAAAGATCGGTTCTAAATTTACATTATCCCTTCAATTCCAATAGAATTCCGACTTCTTATTGACTGAAATTTGAGTACGAAATGTTGTAGACCTTAGCGCTCCTCGTCGATGCCTCTGCGTTGTCGCAGATGGAGAATATTCTGCTTAATTCAGAGTTGTACAACTTGTACGATATGAAACAAATTCAAATGGCGCCGACTATGGAAAGCAGTGAGCAGATAATAGAGGATAACGATTGTCAGAATAATGGAACAAACACCACGCCCAACCAGGATAAAGAAAAGGACGTTTCTGCAGTACCGAAAGTCTACAACTGCATGTACTGTGAAAAAAGATTCTACAATCAAACGGCGCTTCGTAGATATCAGCTGAATCACGCGAAAGAGCAACTACGTTTTCCCCGCAGTGGATTTCGATCACACAGTTTTGGATTTCTTCGTCGTCATTATATATACTTCCACCACGTCCATCGCAAACGATATATTTGTCGAATGCCAATGAAAAAATAATTTTCTAATTCATTAATCCTAATTCATTAAAAAATAGAACTCCAAATGGACAAAAAATACCCACACTCCCTTTACCTAACAGTCTTGAACATGAGTCCATAATAAAATAATCTGTGTTTTTGGACAATGATATTGAATCGAATCCGCGTTTCCATATACGGCTAATTGATCCCAACGTCGACGTGCAAAGACGCCCCTACAGGCTTAGCGAGGGAGAGCGAAGAATAGTACGCGAGAGAATAGGCGAATTAATTAGAGCAAAAATTGTAAGACCTAGTTATTCGCCGTTCGCGAGCCCCATGTTACTCGTGAAGAAGAAGGATGGCACAGACATATTGTGTGTGGACTTCCGAGCGTTAAATAAATATACGTCGCGGATCGGTGTCCCTTACTCCTTATTGCTGATCAAATCGCGAGATTGCGGAGTGCGAGATACTTCATTAGCCTGGACATGGCCAGCGGATTTTACCAGATTCCCATTCATCATAACTCGACGGAATATACAGAGTTCGTTACAACCGACGGTCATTACGATTTCGTAAAGATGCCGTTTGGGTTGAAAAATGCACCAGACGTTTTCCAGAGAGCCATTCTCAGAGCCTTATGCGACCTCGCTTATTCGTATGTCGTTGTTTATTTGGGCGACGTTCTAATAATTGCCGAATCAATAGACCAAGCTCTAGAAAGGTTGCACATTGTGCTAAACACCCTCGTAAACGCCGCATTTTCTTTTAATTTCGCTAAATGTTCCTTTCTGAAGACGTCGGTACTTTATTTGGGATATGTAATTCGTAACGGAGAAGTTCGTCCAAACCCGGGAAAAATACAAGCTTTGAATTCTTTACCTGCACCGTCGACCGTCACACAGCTTAGGCAGTTTATCGGTTTGGCCTCTTATTTCCGAAAATTCATTCCTAAACTTTCTCAAGTGATGAAACCCTTGTATGCACTTACTTCTAGTAGCAAGCACATAACTAAAAAAGACATTATCTAAAAAAAAGCAATGTATTCGCTTCCTACTCGACGACTATTAATAAATTACAATCGCATTTTGCTCCAACTCTATTGTGATTCTTTATCCTCAGAAGCATTCTCGAACTGTAATAGTTGGCAATTAAGAAGAAGGTTTCGTATACCTGACCCGAGCATCGCGCGCACTAATCCATCTGTCCCTTGAACAATGTTTCATACAGCAAACAAATTAACAGCTTTACCTGCCTGCTAATTAGGGGGGGGCCTAAGAGTCTTAATCCACGTGGTAGTGGCAAACATGGAACACATTGGCCACTATATAAACTCGGCAACTAGCTCGGAGATTTCATTCCCAATTCGAATATCGAGTAGAACGTTTGAAAGTTCTTGACTCACTTTTGGAAGTACTTCGAGTTCGAAAGTTCTTCACGGTTGGAACTGCTTCGCGATTGGAAGCGTCCTTATACATCTTCATCACACTTGGAGCAGCAAGTATTTCATTTCCTTCAAATGAGCGTTTTGTCTAACAAAGGCATGGAGTAATTCTATATCTCTCCTTAAATGAAATAGTTGTATAGTTGTATTTGGCAGCAAATGTGCGGTATAACGCGCATCGAATTGTCGGCATATCTGCAATAGAAACGTAGATACGTTGGTTTCAATACTTAATCCAGAATATGCAAAACTGCAAATACGCTTAATTGGACTGGATCCAGATTTGAAATAGATGAATCCTGATGATGAGCACTGAATTTGGCAGCAAATGAGGAGTATAACGCGCATCCGTATGTCGCCATATCTGCATTAGAAATGAATGTAGGTCTATTTGAGTATTTAAGCCAAATTAATAAAACTGGAAATCTGTAATGACATTATATTTGACCGGGAACTGAGTTGATACAGCGTAAACACGAGGATGTGCACTGTATTTGGAAGCAAATGTGGAATATAACTCGCAATGTATTGTCGACATGTCTGCTGTGCAATCGTAGATACGTTAATTTGAATGTGTGACGCTTTGTAAACAATATTACATATACGCTGAATTTGTCAGGAACTAGAGTCGATATAGCACAAACAGGCTGATGTGTACTATATTTGGCAGCAAGTGTGCGGTATAACGCGCATCGAATTGTCGGCATATCTGCAATAGAAACGGAGGGTCGTTGAATTGAATATTTAAATCTGTGCTAGGAAGATGATACATTTACACTGTACATGAGAATGTGTATGTAAGCGTCGAAGGGCGTCCAGGCCTTAGTCGGGACAAAAGACGTTAGTTGTTTAGAAGCATTTGAAAGAGTCGGTTGACACCAAGCGTGCGCACAAGTAGGTCTTCGAGGTCGTAAGACTATAATATATATGTATAGCTGTTGTGTCTAAATAAAGGAATTTATTTGTATTTCCGAATTCTCTCTACACCTTAACAGTCTGAAAATGCAAAACTGCAATTACGCTTGATATGACTAGATCCAGATTTGACATAGCTGTATCCGGATGATGAGCACTGAATTTGGCAGCAAATGTGAAGTATATCGCGCATCCGTATGTCGCCATATCTGCATTAGAAACGGATGTAGCTTGATATGAATATTTACGCCTAAATAAACGAAACTGGAATTACGTAGCATTTGACTGGATCCCGATTTGATGTAGCTTAAACCGTATGATGTGCATTGTATTTGGCAGTAAATGTGGAATATAACGCGCATCTTATTGTCTGTAAATGCGCCATAGAAACTGAGATACGTTGCTTTGAATATTTAATGCTGAATATGCAAAACTGCAACTACGCTAGATATGACTGGATACAGATTTGACATAGCTGAAACCGGATGATGGGCACCGTAATTGGCAGCAAATGTGGAGTATAACGCGCATCGATATGTCGCCATATCTGCAATAGAAACGGATGTAGGTTGACTTGAAAATTTAAGCCTAAATAAACGAAACTGGAATTACGTAGCATTTGACTGGGTCCGAATTGATATAGCTTAAACCGGATGATGTGCATTGTATTTGGCAGTAAATGTGGAATATAACTCGCATCGCATTAGCGACATATCTGCAATAGTGCGGAGATACGTTGCTTTGAATATTTGAGCATGAGTATGCAAAACCGCAATGACAAAGCATTTGACAGGGACCAGAGATGAAATAGTGCAAAGTGAAAGTTGTGCCTCCTATTTGGCAGCGAATGTTGAATGTAACGCGCATAGATTTGTCGACACGCCACCAATAGCAGCGAAGATACCTTCAATTGAATATTGAAGCCTGATTATGCAAAACTGTAATAACATTGGAATGGACGGGAAACAGAGTTGACACAGCGTTAACACGAGAATGTGCGCTATATTCAGCAGCAAATTAGGAGTACAACGCGCATCGAATTGTCGGCATATCTGCAATAGAAACGGAGATACGTTGGTTTGAATATTTAGGCTTGAATATGCAAAACTGCAAATGCGCTGTATTGGACTGGGCCCCGATTTGACATAGCTTAAACCTGATGATGTGCACCGTATTCGATAGTAAGTGTGGAGTATAATGAGCATCCGAATTATGCGCCGTGTCTTCTATAGAAACGGATACACGTTTATTAGAATATGTACGCATGAATATGCAAAACTGCAATGACACAGCATTTGACAGGGACCAGAGATGAAATAGCGCAAAGCGGAAGTTGTGCCTCGTGTTTGGCAGCAAATGTGGAATATAACTCCTATCGTAATTGCAACATATCTACAATAGAACGGAGATACGTTGCTTTTAAGTATTTACGCATGAATATGCAAAACTGTAATGGCAAAGCATTTGACAGAGACCAGTGATTAAATAACACATACCGTGAAAGTTGTGCCTCGTATTTGGCAGCGTATGTTGAATATAACGCGCATCGATTTGTCGTTACACCACCAACGGCAGCGAAGACACATTCAATTGAATATCGAATCCTGAATATGTAAAACTGTAAACACATTGGGATGGACGGGAAACAGAGTTGACACAGCGTTAACCCGAGAATGTGCGCTATATTCAGCAGCAAATTCGGAGTACAACGCGCATCGATTTGTCGTCATATCTGCATTAGAAACAGAGATACGTGAAGTTGAATATTTAAGACAGAATTCGCAAAACTGCAATTATGCTGGATTTTATTGGTTCCAGTGTTGACATAACGCGAACCGGCTTATGTGCGCTACATTTGGCAGCAATTGAGGAGTACATCTCGCATCTAACTAGCGACAAATCTCCAATTGCAGCGGTGATACGTTGTATATGATATTCAATAATGGGCCTGTTACGATAATGATAGTATTCCACTTTGACCGAAAGAATGAAACGCATTACACGTCTCAGTGTCAAAGTAAGTTACATTGCCGATATTTCGTCAGAAAATTAGCGCGTCTGAAATAAATTGCCGTCTCAATGAAACCATTTTATTTGAAGCTTTAGGCTACAGTTCTGAATCATTTTCGCCGGACAAGACCGTTTCAAGTACTCGCAAAAAGCCAGCAGTCAAATTAAGGTACAAACTATCAATTAGAGTCTAATACATTTTAGTGGTCCAACATCGATGGGACGATTTCGCATCGAAATTTTTTGAGGACCACGTAACCTTCTAACGTCGACCGCCGCGCGAGCAGCGGATAAGCTTGCTTCGTGCCCTAGGTTCCTCTCACCACGTACTCTACTTCTTGCTTCTTGGTTGGCAGCTTTAGCGGCTGCTGGTCCGAGAAACTGCATCCTGACCCGCTTTCTCGTATGTCGGATGTGACGTCTTGCTCTCCGCCGTAGACACTTGTCGGATCTACATACGTTGAACCATTTGCGCGAGACAAGCGCGGCGCTCTGCAGGGACGAGGGATCTAATTTTCGAAGTATCAAGTGCGAAACCTCCAGTGGTAGTTCGGAAATGATATCCACCTTGCTTGGCACGTACAAACCAACGACGCGTAATAGAGATCTAAAAAACTCCATGTTGCTTCTACTGTTGCTCGAGCACAACTGACGGTCTGGCTGAGAATGGAGGCTTATATATGTGCTGCTCGTCACGGTACACTGCGATTTCCGGTTCCGGGTGAGTGTGCTGGTCAGTCAGAATCGATCGTGCGTGAATGTATTTTTATATAATATATATATATATATATATATATATATATATATATATATATATATGTCGCAGATGAAAAGAACACCGGAACCTCTCCTCGGAACCTCGGGAAACACCGTAACATTGTAATATAAAGTCTATCGTAGCTGTAATTTGACAAATGTCGTCGCCTAACCAAATTACATCTGTTTGAGATTTATGATAGTGAACTTGGGCTCGAGGCGACAACCAGTCGCCGAACTTAGCCGCGGTCAAGGGATGAACGTTTTTCCAACAAAGGCATAGAAGTAATTTTAGAGCCCTTCTTAAAAAAAAGGAAATAGTTGTAGCGACATTCGACAGTGAACATCTTGACGGTCTCTGTTCCGTGACTCGCCACACGCAGATTCTATTCTTCGAGTAAGATGATTACCAGATGTCGATGCGTCTCCACAGTACATGTGCAGCTAGCCCGAGGACCCGCTATAAATCTTAGGATTTAGCTAAAGTCCTTCAAACGGACAAACAGTCTTTGTTCCAGCTATGGCAAGTTAAGAGGAATCAGTTTTTCTCACGAACGACGATTCCCGCTAGCAACTTTCTCTTAAGGGCGGCTGGCACCCTTCCCTAACCATCGACAGGGAAATTGACCAATTAACAGTTACGTCAATTTCCCTCACTCTTCGAGCGAATACTCTTCTCCACGAATCCGATGACCGCGTGTCCTTAGACACACCCCATATAGTTTTCCTCGGTGGCATCACCGAGACTGAGATTCTTTCTCTTGTGCGATCTCTTTGACGAAAAGAATACTGCCTTTACGATCAGTGAATATAGTGTCTGTCTTGAACTTTGCGAGTACGCACTACTATCATCCCGTTGACCGCGGATTCGTTACGAACCTAAGTCCATCGTCACTAGTGCTCCGAGGGCGCAACCACTGCGATTACTTGTAAACTCCGTTGTATCAAGACTTGTGTTAATAAATTATACGTTGTACCTCAACAATGGCAAATGCCCGTGAAGGCTCATCAAGCGCCCGCAGCCCCAATCCTACCACTAACCCGACATCAGAAGTGGGATCGAGTCCATGTATAACCATGGAACAATTCATGAGAATCGTGGACCGGTTATCTCAGCCGAGGGAGCAAAGACCGAGTACGGAACCTAAGGATGTAACGTTACCACGTTTTGACCCTGAAGGCGCGGGCGCCGATCCATCCGCGTGGTGCTCATATGTCGATGTGATTTTGAAAGACTACCCGATACAAGATAGTGCGTTACTTTCTGCTCTAAATCGCGCCCTAAAGGGTTCTGCTGCGCATTGGCTTTCACAAATAGTGCGCGGTGAAAAGTTTACCTGGCCAACGTTTAAGGAACAATTCCTTTCGCGTTTTGGTGGCAGAGAGACAGCCGCCTCGGCGTTAATAAGGATATCCACAGAACGACCGTCGGAGACCGAATCTTCAGGGGCTTTTGGTAGCCGCCTCCGTTCCATGCTGCAGATGAAGTTGCAAGATCTAACGATGCCCGAAGTGATCAATGCCCTCGCCCTTTATATGCTAAGTTCACAAGATCAACGCTTTCGACGACTAACGCTCGCGAATAATATCAAGACGGAGGACCAATTTCATGATGAAATGAGAGTTCTTCCTCACGACGATCAGCCAACATTTTTGTCAAGAAATCCACCGGCGGAACCTGAAGCCAAACGACGCAAGTAATCGGACCACCAGGTGAGGTGCCATTACTGTGGTACATACGGACATAAAATAAGGGAGTGTCGCAAGAGGATGCGTAGCGAACAGCGGAAGGATACACAACACCAGAACAGGAGTCGCTCAGCCACATCGTCCAAGGTGGTTTGCTTTAAGTGTCGTGCGGAGGGCCATATCGCACCTAATTGTCCGTTACTGCAGGACAAAGAAACCGGCTCCAAGAACGAACGTCGAGTCGACTCCTGCGTGGTGGACTCTCCAGCTGGTAGATTAAGTCATCTGGGTGAGTCGTTCTCATTTTATTTCGATTCTCGAGCCGAATGCTCATTAATTAAAGAATCTATAGCCTCGAAATTTTCTGGCAAGCGAATAACCGATGTAGTAGTACTGCGAGGCATAGGAAACACTTGCGTTAACAGTACCTCTCAGATCTTGTCCACTGTATGTATTAACGGTTCTACATTGGAGATAGTCTTTCATGTCCTTGCCGATGATTACTTAAAGTACGATATCATGATTGGTCGCGAGATTTTAAGTCAAGGATTCGACGTATATATCACGCAAAAAAACATAGTTATTTGTAAAACGAAGATCGTTAACGCCTGTAGTAAAGTCGCGGAAGATGCGGTTAACATTAACGAGGTTGACACGGATGTGATCGGTAACGATAAAGACCGGTTAATCTCTGTTCTCGAGAAATTTAAAGAATCGTTCATTACGGGTTTCCCGCGTGCTCGCGTCAGTACGGGCCAGTTAGAAATACGGCTAATTGATCCCAACGTCGACGTGCAAAGACGCCCCTACAGGCTTAGCGAGGGAGAGCGAAGAATAGTACGCGAGAGAATAGGCGAATTAATTAGAGCAAAAATTGTAAGACCTAGTTATTCGCCGTTCGCGAGCCCCATATGACTCGTGAAGAAGAAGGATGGCACAGACATATTGTGTGTGGACTTCCGAGCGTTAAATAAATACACGTCGCGGATCGTTATCCCTTACTCCTTATTGCAGATCAAATCGCGAGATTGCGGATTGCGAGATACTTCATTAGCCTGGACATGGCCAGCGGATTTCACCAGATTCCCATTCATCCTAACTCGACGGAATATACAGTGTTCGTTACACCCGACGGTCAAGACGATTACGTAAAGATGCCGTTTGGGTTGAAAAAATGCACCAGCCGTTTTCCAGAGAGCCATTTTCAATGCCTTAGGCGACCTCGCTTATTCGTATGTCGTTGTTTATTTGGGCGACGTTCTAATAATTGCCGACTCAATAGACCAAGCTCTAGAAAGGTTGCACATTGTGCTAAACACCCTCGTAAACGCCGGATTTTCTTTTTAATTTCGCTAAATGTTCCATTCTGAAGACGTCGGTACTTTTATTTGAGATATATAATTCGTAACGGAGAAGTTCGTCCAAACCCGGGAAAAATACAAGCTTTGAATTCTTTACCTGCACCGTCGACCGTCACACAGCTTAGGCAGTTTATTGGCTTGGCCTCTTATTTCCGAAAATTCATTATTAAATTTTCGCAAGTGATGAAACCCTTGTATGCACTTACTTCTAGTAGCAAGCACATAACTAAAAAAGACATTATCTAAAAAAAGCAACGTATTCGCTTCCTACTCGACGACTAATAATAAATTACAATCGCATTTTGCTCCAACTCTATTGTGATTGTTTATCCTCAGAAGCATTCTCGAACTGTAATAATTGGTAATTAAGAAGAAGGTTTCGTATACCTGACCCGAGCATCGCGCGCACTAATCCGTCTGTCCCTTGAACAATGTTTCATACAGCCAACAAATTAACAGCTTTACCTGCCTGCTAACTAGGGTGGGGGCCTAAATGTCTTAATCCACGTGGTAGTGGCAAACATGGAACACATTGGCCACTATATAAACTCGGCAATTAGCTCGGAGATTTCATTCCCAATTCGAATATCGAGTAGAACGTTTGAAAGTTCTTGATTCACTTTTGGAAGTACTTCGAGTTCGAAAGTTCTTCACGTTTGGAACTGCTTCGCGATTGGAAGCGTCCTTATACATCTTCATCACACTTGGAGCAGCAAGTATTTCATTTCCTTCAAATGAACGTTTTGTCTAACAAAGGCAAGGAGTAATTCTATATCTCTGCTTAAATGAAATAGTTGTATAGTTGTATTTGGCAGCAAATGTGCGGTATAACGCGCATCCGTATGTCGCCATATCTGCATTAGATATGGATGTAGGTTTATTTGAGTATTTAAGCCAAATTAATATAACTGGAATTACGTATCATTTGACTGGGTCCCGATTTGAAATAGCTCAAACCGGATGATGTGCATTGCATTTGGCAGTAAATGTTGAATATTGCGCGCATCTAATTGTGTGTAAATGCGCCATAGAAACTGAGATACGTTGGTTTCAATATTTCTCGCTGAATATGCAAAACTACAACAGCTATGGGTTTGACTGCTTCCTGATTTCACATTACTCAAACCGGATGTTGTTCCACGTATTTGGCAGCAAATGTGGAGTATAAAGCGCATCGATTCGTCGAAATACCACCAATAGCAGCGGAGATACGTTCAACTGCATTTGGAAGCATTAATATGAAAAGTTGTAATGACATTGGATTTGACCGGAAACAGAGTTGATACAGCGTAAGCACCAGGATGTGCACTGTATTTGGTAGCTGATGTGGAATATAACTCGCAATGTATTATCGACATGTCTGCTATGCAAACGGAGATACGTTGATTAGCTTATGTGATCCTTTATACACAAAATTACACTTACGCTGAATTTGTCAGAAACTAGAGTCGACATAGCACAAACCGGCTGATGTGTACTATATTAGGCAGCAAGCGTGCGTTATAACGCGCATCGAATTGTCGACATATCTGCAATAGAAACGGAGATACGTTGATTTGAATTCTTAATGCTGAATATGCAAAACTGCAACTACGCTAGATTTGACTGGATCCAGATTTGACATAGCTGAAACCGGACGATGGGCACCGTAATTGGCAGCAAATGTGGAGTATAACGCGTATCGATATGTCGCCATATCTGCAATACAAACGGATGTAGGTTGATTTGAATATTTAAGCTTAAATAAACGAAATTGGAATTACGTAGCATTTGACTTGGTCCGAATTGATATAGCTTAAACCGGATGATGTGCATTGTATTTGGCAGTATATGTGGAATATAACGCGCATCTAATTGTCTGTAATTGCGCCATAAAAATTGAGATTCGTTGCTTTGAATATTTAATGCTGAATATGCAAAACTACTAATACTATGGGTTTGGCAGTGTCCTGATTTTACATAACAAAATCCGGATGTTGTGCCCCGTATTTGGCAGCATATGTTGATAATAACGCGCATCGATTCTTCGACATACCATCTATAGCAGCGGAGGTACGTTCAATTGAATATTGAAGCATTTATATGAAAATCTGTAATGACATTGGATTTGACCGGGAACGGAGTTGATACAGCGTAAACACGAGGATGTGCACTGTATTTGGCAGCAAATGTGGAATATAACTCGCATAGTATTGTCGGCATGTCTGCTATGCAAACAGAGATACGTTGATTAGCTTATGTGATCCTTTATACACAAAATTACACTTACGCTGAATTTGTCAGAAACTACAGTCTACATAGCACAAACCGGCTGATGTGTACTATATTAGGCAGCAAATGTGCGGTATAACGCGCGCCGAATTGTCGGCATATGTGCAATAGAAACTGAGATACGTCGATTTGAATATTTAATCCTGAATATGCAAAACTGCAGATACGCTTGATTTGACTGGATCCAGACTTGACATAGCTGAAACCGGATGATGTGCACTGTATTTTGCAGCAAATGTGGAATATAATCCGTATTGTATTGTCGACATGTCTGCTATGCAAACGGAGATACGTTGATTTGAATACATATTCCTGAATATGCAAAAATGCAAATACGCTTGATTTGATTGGGTCCCGATTTGATGTAGCTTAAACCGGATGATGAGCACTGAATTTGGCAGCAAATGTGGAATATATCGCGCATCCGTATGTCGCCATATCTGCATTAGAAACGGATTTAGGTTGATATGAATATTTACGCCTAAATGAACAAAACTGGAATTACGTAGCATTTGACTGGGTCCCGATTTGATGTAGCTTAAACCGTATGATGTGCATTGTATTTGGCAGTAAATGTGGAATATAACGCGCATCTTATTGTCTGTAATTGCGCCATAGAAATTGAGATACGTTGCTTTGAATATTTAATGCTGAATATGCAAAACTACAAATTCTATGGGTTTGGCAGTGTCCTGATTTTACATAACACAAACCGGATGTCGTGCCCCGTATTTGGCAGCATATGTTGATAATAACGCGCATCGATTCTTCGACATACCATCTATAGCAGCGGAGGTACGTTCAATTGAATATTGAAGCATTTATATGAAAATCTGTAATGACATTGGATTTGGCCGGGAACGGAGTTGACACAGCGTAAACACGAGGATGTGCACTGTATTTGGCAGCACATGTGGAATATAATCCGCATTGTATTGTCGACATGTCTGCTATGCAAACGGAGATACGTTGATTTGAATACATATTCCTGAATATGCAAAACTGCAAATACGCTTGATTTGATTGGGTCCCGATTTGATATAGCTTAAACCGGATGATGAGCACTGAATTTGGCAGCAAATGTGGAATATATCGCGCATCCGTATGTCGCCATATCTGCATTAGAAACGGATTTAGGTTGATATGAATATTTACGCCTAAATGAACGAAATTGGAATTACGTATCATTTGACTGGGTCCCGATTTGAAATAGCTCAAACCGGATGATGTGCATTGCATTTGGCAGTAAATGTGGAATATAACTCGCATCGCATTAGCGACATATCTGCAATAGAGCGGAGATACGTTGCTTTGAATATTTGAGCATGAGTATGCAAAACCGCAATGACAAAGCATTTGACAGGGACCAGAGATGAAATAGCGCAAAGTGAAAGTTGTGCCTCCTATTTGGCAGCGAATGTTGAATGTAACGCGCATAGATTTGTCGACACACCACCAATAGCAGCGAAGATACCTTCAATTGAATATTGAAGCCTGATTATGCAAAACTGTAATAACATTGGAATGGACGGGAAACAGAGTTGATACAGCGTTAACACGAGAATGTGCGCTATATTCAGCAGCAAATTAGGAGTACAACGCGCATCGATTTGTCGTCATATCTGCATTAGAAACAGAGATTCGTGGAGTTGAATATTTAAGACAGAATTCGCAAAACTGCAATTATGCTGGATTTTATTGGTTCCAGTGTTGACATAACGCGAACCGGCTTATGTGCGCTACATTTGGCAGCAATTGAGGAGTACACCTCGCATCTAACTAGCGACAAATCTCCAATTGCAGCGGTGATACGTTGTATATGATATTCAATAATGGGCCTGTTACGATAATGATAGTATTCCACTTTGACCGAAAGAATGAAACGCATTACACGTCTCAGTGTCAAAGTAAGTTACATTGCCGATATTTCGTCAGAAAATTAGCGCGTCTGAAATAAATTGCCGTCTCAATGAAACCATTTTATTTGAAGCTTTAGGCTACAGTTCTGAATCATTTTCGCCGGACAAGACCGTTTCAAGTACTCGCAAAAGCCAGCAGTCAAATTAAGGTACAAACTATCAATTAGAGTCTAATACATTTTAGTGGTCCAACATCGATGGGACGATTTCGCATCGAAATTTTTTGAGGACCACGTAACCTTCTAACGTCGACCGCCGCGCGAGCAGCGGATAAGCTTGCTTCGTGCCCTAGGTTCCTCTCACCACGTACTCTACTTCTTGCTTCTTGGTTGGCAGCTTTAGCGGCTGCTGGTCCGAGAAACTGCATCCTGACCCGCTTTCTCGTATGTCGGATGTGACGTCTTGCTCTCCGCCGTAGACACTTGTCGGATCTACATACGTTGAACCATTTGCGCGAGACAAGCGCGGCGCTCTGCAGGGACGAGGGATCTAATTTTCGAAGTATCAAGTGCGAAACCTCCAGTGGTAGTTCGGAAATGATATCCACCTTGCTTGGCACGTACAAACCAACGACGCGTAATAGAGATCTAAAAAACTCCATGTTGCTTCTACTGTTGCTCGAGCACAACTGACGGTCTGGCTGAGAATGGAGGCTTATATATGTGCTGCTCGTCACGGTACACTGCGATTTCCGGTTCCGGGTGAGTGTGCTGGTCAGTCAGAATCGATCGTGCGTGAATGTATTTATATATATATATATATATATATATATATATCGCATATATATATAAAGAACACAGATGAAAAGAACTCTCCTCGGAACCTCGGGAAACACCGTAACATTGTAATATAAAGTCTATCGTAGCTGTAATTTGACAAATGTCGTCGCCTAACCAAATTACATCTGTTTGAGATTTATGATAGTGAACTTGGGCTCGAGGCGACAACCAGTCGCCGAACTTAGCCGCGGTCAAGGGATGAACGTTTTTCCAACAAAGGCATAGAAGTAATTTTAGAGCCCTTCTTAAAAAAGGAAATAGTTGTAGCGACATTCGACAGTGAACATCTTGACGGTCTCTGTTCCGTGACTCGCCACACGCAGATTCTATTCTTCGAGTAAGATGATTACCAGATGTCGATGCGTCTCCACAGTACATGTGCAGCTAGCCCGAGGACCCGCTATAAATCTTAGGATTTAGCTAAAGTCCTTCAAACGGACAAACAGTCTTTGTTCCAGCTATGGCAAGTTAAGAGGAATCAGTTTTTCTCACGAACGACGATTCCCGCTAGCAACTTTCTCTTAAGGGCGGCTGGCACCCTTCCCTAACCATCGACAGGGAAATTGACCAATTAACAGTTACGTCAATTTCCCTCACTCTTCGAGCGAATACTCTTCTCCACGAATCCGATGACCGCGTGTCCTTAGACACACCCCATATAGTTTTCCTCGGTGGCATCACCGAGACTGAGATTCTTTCTCTTGTGCGATCTCTTTGACGAAAAGAATACTGCCTTTACGATCAGTGAATATAGTGTCTGTCTTGAACTTTGCGAGTACGCACTACTATCATCCCGTTGACCGCGGATTCGTTACGAACCTAAGTCCATCGTCACTAGTGCTCCGAGGGCGCAACCACTGCGATTACTTGTAAACTCCGTTGTATCAAGACTTGTGTTAATAAATTATACGTTGTACCTCAACAATGGCAAATGCCCGTGAAGGCTCATCAAGCGCCCGCAGCCCCAATCCTACCACTAACCCGACATCAGAAGTGGGATCGAGTCCATGTATAACCATGGAACAATTCATGAGAATCGTGGACCGGTTATCTCAGCCGAGGGAGCAAAGACCGAGTACGGAACCTAAGGATGTAACGTTACCACGTTTTGACCCTGAAGGCGCGGGCGCCGATCCATCCGCGTGGTGCTCATATGTCGATGTGATTTTGAAAGACTACCCGATACAAGATAGTGCGTTACTTTCTGCTCTAAATCGCGCCCTAAAGGGTTCTGCTGCGCATTGGCTTTCACAAATAGTGCGCGGTGAAAAGTTTACCTGGCCAACGTTTAAGGAACAATTCCTTTCGCGTTTTGGTGGCAGAGAGACAGCCGCCTCGGCGTTAATAAGGATATCCACAGAACGACCGTCGGAGACCGAATCTTCAGGGGCTTTTGGTAGCCGCCTCCGTTCCATGCTGCAGATGAAGTTGCAAGATCTAACGATGCCCGAAGTGATCAATGCCCTCGCCCTTTATATGCTAAGTTCACAAGATCAACGCTTTCGACGACTAACGCTCGCGAATAATATCAAGACGGAGGACCAATTTCATGATGAAATGAGAGTTCTTCCTCACGACGATCAGCCAACATTTTTGTCAAGAAATCCACCGGCG
>JAFJHM010000262.1:0-16670 GCA_019201815.1 Bombus balteatus
GGTCGCAAGAGGATGCGTAGCGAACAGCGGAAGGATACACAACACCAGAACAGGAGTCGCTCAGCCACATCGTCCAAGGTGGTTTTGCTTTAAGGTGTCGTGCGAGGGCCATATCGCACCTAATTGTTCGTTACTGCAGGACAAAAAACCGGCTCAAGAACGAACGTCGAGTCGACTCCTGCGTGGTGGACTCTCCAGCTGGTAGATTAAGTCATCTGGGTGAGTCGTTCTCATTTTATTTCGATTCCGGTGCCGAATGCTCATTAATTAAAGAATCTATAGCCTCGAAATGTTGTGGCAAGCGAATAACCGATGTAGTAGTACTGCGAGGCATAGGAAACACTTGCGTTAACAGTACCTCTCAGATCTTGTCCACTGTATGTATTAACGGTTCTACATTGGAGATAGTCTTTTCGTGTCCTTGCCGATGATTACTTTAAAGTACGATATCGTGATTGGTCACTGAGATTTTAAGTCAAAGGATTCGACGTATATATCACGAAAAACATAGTTATTTGTAAAACCGAAGATCGTTAACGCCTGTAGTAAAGTCGCGGAAGATGCGGTTAACATTAACGAGGGTTGACACGGGATGTGATCGGTAACGATAAAGACCGGTTAATCTCTGTTCTCGAAATTTAAAGAATCGTTCATTACGGGTTTTCCGCGTGCTCGCGTCAGTACGGGCCAGTTAGAAATACGGCTAATTGACCCAACGTCAACGTGCAAAGACGCCCCTACGGCGCAGCGAGGAAGAGCGAAGAATGGTACGTGAGAGAATAGGCAAACTAATTAGAGCAAAAATTGTAAGACCTAGTTATTCGCCGTTCGCGAGCCCCATGTTACTCGTAGAAGAAGAAGGATGCGCACAGACATATTGTGTGTGGACTTCGAGCGTTAAATAAATATATACGTCGCGGATCGGTATCCCTTACTCCTTATTGCTGATAAAATCGCGAGATTGCGGAGTGCGAGATACTTCATTAGCCTGGACATGGCCAGCGGATTTCACCAGATTCCCATTCATCCTAACTCGACGGAATATACAGAGTTCGTTACCCGACGGTCAATACGAATACGTAAAAATGCCGTTTGGGTTGAAAATGCACCAACCGTTTTCCAGAGAGCCATTTTCAAAGCCTTAGGCGACCTCGCCTATTCGTATGTCGTTGTTTATTTGGGCGACGTTCTAATAATTGCCGACTCAATAGACCAAGCTCTAGAAAGGTTGCACATTGTGCTAAACATCCTCGTAAACGCCGGATTTTCTTTTAATTTCGCTAAATGTTCCTTTCTGAAGACGTCGGTACTTTATTTGGGATATGTAATTCGTAACGGAGAAGTTCTTCCAAACCCGGGCAAAATACAAGCTTTGAATTCTTTACCTGCACCGTCGACCGTCACACAGCTTAGGCAGTTTATTGGTTTTTTTCCTCTTATTTCCGAAAATTTATAATTAAATTTTCGCAAGTAATGAAACCCTTGTATGCACTTATTTCTAGTAGCAAGCACATAACTAAAAAAGACATTATCTAAAAGAGCTAAAGTATTCGCTTCCTACTCGACGACTAATAATAAATTACAATCGCATTTTGCTCCAGCTCTATTGTGATTGTTTATCCTCAGAAACATTCTCGAACTGTAATAATTGGTAATTAATAAGAAGGTTTCGTATACCTGACCCGAGCATCGCGCGCACTAATCCGTCTGTCCCTTGAACAATGTTTCATACAGCAAACAAATTAACAGCTTTACCTACCTGAAAACTAAGGGCCCCTAAAAGTCTTAATCCACGTGGTAGTAGCAAACATGGAACACATTGGCCACTATATAAACTCGGCAACTAGCTCAGAGATTTCGTTCCCAATTCGAATATCGAGTAGAACGTTTGAAAGTTCTTGACTCACTTTTGGAAGTACTTCGAGTTCGAAAGTTCTTCACGTTTGGAACTGCTTCGCGATTGGAAGCGTCCTTATACATCTTCATCACACTTGGAGCAGTAAGTACTTCATTTCCTTCAAATGAACGTTTTGTCTAACAAAGGCATGGAGTAATTCTATATCTCTCCTTAAATGAAATAGTTGTATAGTTGTATTTGGCAGCAAATGTGCGGTATGACGCGCATCGAATTGTCGGCATATCTGCAATAGAAACGGAGATACGTTGGTTTCAATACTTAATCCAGAATATGCAAAACTGCAAATATGCTTAATTGGACTGGATCCAGATTTGAAATAGATGAAACCTGATGATGAGCACTGAATTTGTCAGCAAATGAGGAGTATAACGCGCATCCGTATGTCGCCATATCTGCATTAGAAATGAATGTAGGTCTATTTGAGTATTTAAGCCAAATTAATAAAACTGGAATTACGTATCATTTGACTGGGTCCCGATTTGAAATAGCCCAAACCGGATGATGTGCATTGCATTTGGCAGTAAATGTGGAATATAACGCGCATCTAATTGTCTGTAAATGCGCCGTAGAAACTGAGATACCTTGTTTTGAATATTTCATGCTGAATATGTAAAACTACAATTACTATGGGTTTCTCTATGTCCTGATTTTTCATAACTCAAAGCGGATATTGGGCCCTGCATTTGGCAGACGAAATGATGTGGATCTTAGCGCTCCTCGTCGATGCCTCTGCGTTGTCGCAGATGGAGAATATTCTGCTTAATTCAGAGTTGTACAACATGTACGATATGAAACAAATTCAAATGGCGCCGACTATGGAAAGCAGTGAGGAGATCACAGAGGATAACGATTGTCAGAATAATGGAACAAACACCACGCCCAATCAGGATAAAGAAAAGGAAGTTTTCGCAGTACCGAATGTGTACAACTGCATGTACTGTGAAAAAAGATTCTACAATCAAACGGCGCTTCGTAGATATCAGCTGAATCACGCGAAGGAGCAACTACGTTGTCCCCGCAGTGGATTTCGATCACACAGTTTTGGATTTCTTCGTCGTCATTATATATACTTCCACGACGTCCATCGCAAACGATATATTTGTCGAATGCCAATGAAAAAATAATTTTCTAATTCACTAATCCTAATTTATTAAAAATAGAACTCCAAATGGACAAAAATACCCACACACTCCTTTACCTAACAGTCTTGAACATGAGTCCATAATAAAATAATCTGTGTTTTTTGGACAATGATATTGAAACGAATCCGCGTTTGCATATACGGCTAATTGACCCCAACGTCAACGTGCAAAGACGCCCCTACAGGCTTAGCGAGGAAGAGCGAAGAATAGTTCGCGAGAGAATAGGAGAATTAATTAGAGCAAAAATTGTAAGACCTAGTTATTCGCCGTTCGCGAGCCCCATGTTACTCGTGAAGAAGAAGGAGGGCACAGACATATTGTGTGTGGACTTCCGAGCGTTAAATAAATATACGTCACGGATCGGTATCCCTTACTCCTTATTGCTGATCAAATCACGAGATTGCGGAGTGCGAGATACTTCATTAGCCTGGACATGGCCAGCGGATTTCAGCAGATTCCCATTCATATTAACGAGACGGAATATACAGAGTTCGTTACACCCGACGGTCAATACGAATACGTAAAAATGCCGTTTGGGTTGAAAACTGCACCAGCCGTTTTCCAGAGAGCCATTTTCAAAGCCTTAGGCGACCTCGCTTACTCGTATGTCGTTGTTTATTTGCGCGACGTTCTAATAATTGCCGACTCAATAGACCAAGCTCTAGAAAGGTTGCACATTGTGCTAAACACCCTCGTAAACGCCGGATTTTCTTTTAATTTCGCTAAATGTTCCTTTCTGAAGACGTCGGCACTTTATTTGGGATACGTAATTCGTAACGGAGAAGTTCGTCCAAACCCGGGAAAAATACAAGCTTTGAATTCTTTACCTGCACCGTCGACCGTCACACAGCTTAGGCAGTTTATTGGTTTTTCCTCTTGTTTCCGAAAATTTATAATTAAATTTTCGCAAGTGATGAAACCCTTGTATGCACTTATTTCTAGTAGCAAGCACATAACTAAAAAAGACATTATCTAAAAAAAAGCAACGTATTCGCTTCCTACTCGACGACTAATAATAAATTACAATCGCATTTTGCTCCAACACTATTGTGATTGTTTATCCTCAGAAGCATTCTCGTACTGTAATAATTGGTAATTAAGAAGAAGGTTTCGTATACCTGACCCGAGCATCGCGCGCACTAATCCGTCTGTCCCTTGAACTACGTTTCATACAGCAAACAAATTAACAGCTTTACCTGCCTGCTAACTAGGGGGGGCCTAAAAGTCTTAATCCACGTGATAGTGGCAAACATGGAACACATTGGCCACTATATAAACTCGGCAACTAGCTCGGAGATTTCATTCCCAATTCGAATATCGAGTAGAACGTTTGAAAGTTCTTGACTCACTTTTGGAAGTCATTCGAGTTCGAAAGTTCTTCACGTTTGAAACTGCTTCACGATTGGAAGCGTCCTTATACATCCTCAGCACACTTGGAGCAGCAAGTATATCATTTCCTTCAAATGAACGTTTTGTCTAACAAAGGCATGGAGTAATTCTATATCTCTCCTTAAATGAAATAGTTGTATAGTTGTATTTGGCAGCAAATGTGCTGTATAACGCGCATCGAATTGTCGACATATCTGCAATAGAAACGGAGATACGTTGATTTGAATTCTTAATGCTGAATATGCAAAACTGCAAATATGCTTAATTGGACTGGTTCCAGATTTGAAATAGATGAAACCTGATGATGAGCACTGAATTTGTCAGCAAATGAGGTGTATAACGCGCATCCGTATGTCGCCATATCTGCATTAGAAATGAATGTAGGTCTATTTGAGTATTTAAGCCAAATTAATAAAACTGGAATAGCCATAAATTTAAAAACCTGCCTCCCAATTAAAAAAACCAAAAACGAAGTGCTGCCCCACACAATGTGCAAAAAATGTTGAAACCACACCCCCCTTCTCACGCCATAGAACCACAGAAAAAGAGGTGCCAAATTTTCTCTTTTCAATATATAACACAAAACAAACTCAACGTTCGAGAGTCTGCTTTCGCTTTTCCCCCCTTCCTATTTTCCCATCCCTCTGACCGCCCCTTTTTCCTCCAACTTGCCCCCCTATGCCCACCACCCCTCCTTCGACAAAACACCATCTACAGCGAAAAACCATTAAGTTAAATATAAATCCTTTTTTTTGAATTACATATCATTTGAGGGGGTCCAGATTAAAAGCACCAAAAACCCAAGGGTGTGGCATGCCTTGCAAACAAAGGTTAAAGACGCACCCACCTACTTCTTAATACGGCACAAAAGCAGCGAAAAGTTGGTTTTTTTACTTTTTCTTTCTCAAACACAACAAATAAAACAACGTTTAGGTTAGCAGCTTCCTTAATTCACATTAAAAACCCAAAACTGTACAAGGCTTGTTTTGATGTTGTGAATATAACGCCCCACACTTCCACCACCCCCCATCTATATATCACCCCAAACATTAAATTAACATTTATTTTTTTAATTTAAAACTGTAAAGACATTGGATGTGACCGGGAACGGAGTTGATACAGCGTAAACACGAGGATGTGCACTGTATTCGGAAGCAAATGTGGAATATAACTCGCAATGTATTGTCGACATATCTGCTATGCAATTGGATATACGTTAATTTGAATATGTGACGCTTTGTAAACAAAATTACATATACGCTGAATTTGTCAGGAACTAGAGTCGACATAGCACAAACCGGCTTATGTGTACTATATTTGGCAGCAAATATGCGGTATAACGCGTATCGAATTGCCGGCATATCTGCAATAGAAACGGAGGGTCGTTGAATGGAATATTATGTCTGAAAATGCAAAACTGCAAATACTCTTGATTGGACTGGATCCAGATTTGAAATAGATGTAACCGGATGATAAGCACTGAATTTGGCAGCAAATGTGGAGTATAACGAGCATCAGTATGTCGCCATATCTGCATTAGAAACGGATGTAGGTTGATTTGAATATTTGAGCCTAAATAAGCAAAACTGGAATTACGTTGCATTTGACTGGGTCCCGATTTGATATAGCTTAAACCGGATGATGCGCACCGTATTTGGCACTAAATGTGGAGTATAAAGCGCATCGAATTATGGCTTTATGTTAAATAGAAACGGGGATACGTTGATTTGTATATTCAAGCATGAATATGCAAAACTGCAAATACGCTTGATTTGACTGGACCCAGATATTACATAGCTCAAACAGCATCGTGTGCGCTGTATATTTCAGCAAATATGGAATATAACTCGAATCGTATTTGCGACATATCTGCAATAGAACGGAGATTCTTTGCTTTGAATATTTAAGCATGAATATAAAAAACTGCAATGACAAAACATTTGACAGAGACCAGAGGTGAAATAGCACAAACCGGAAATTGTGCCTCGTATTTGGCAGCATATGTGGAATATAACTCGCATTGTATTGTCGACATGTCTGCTATGCAAACAGAGATACGTTGATTTGAATATGTGATCCTTTATGAACAAAATTACGCTTACGCTGAATTTGTCAGGAACTACAGTCGACATAGCACAAACCGGCTGTCGTGTACTACATTTGACAGCAAATGTGCGGTACAACGTGCAACGAATTGTCGGCATATCTGCATGTCGGGGATGAAAAGACACCGGAGCCTCCTTGGAACCTCGGAAAACTCCTTAATACTGTAATCTCTAATACCTCAACACTGTAGTTTCTAATGTAGCCGTAACTAAATAAACGTCGTCGTCAAATCGAACTGTATTTGTTTGAGATTTATGATAGTGAGCTTGGGCTCGAGGCGACAACCAGTCGCCGAACGTAGCCGCGGTCAAGGGATGAACGTTCCGTCTAACAAAGGCATGAAAGTAACTCTAGAGCTTTTCTTAGAAAAAGAAGGAAATAGTTGTAGCGACATTCGACAGTGAACATCTTGACGGTCTCTGTTCCGTGACTTGCCACACGTAGATTCTATTCTCCGAGTAAGATGATTACCAGATGTCGATGCGTCTCCACAGTACGTGCAGCTAGCCCGAGGACCCGCTATAAATCTTAGGATTTAGCTAAAAGTCCTTCAAACGGATAAACAGTCTTTGTTCCAACCATGGGGAAGTTAGAGCAATCTGTTTTTTCTCTCATGAACGATGCTCCCCACCAGCAACTTTCTCCTGAGGGCGGCTAGCACCCTTCCCTAACCATCGACATGGAAATTAACCAATTAACAGTAACGTCAATTTTCCCTCACTTTCCGAGCGAGGACTTTTCTCCACGAATCCGATGACCGCGTGTCCTTAGACACACCCCATATAGTTTTCCTCGGTGGCATCACCGAGACTGAGATTCATTCTCTTGTGCGGAATTCATTGACGGAAAGAATACTACCTTTACGATCAGTCAGAATTGGACTTTGCGAGAACGTATCTCTATCATCCCGTTGGCCGCGGATTCGTTATGGGACCTAGGATCATTGTCATTAGCTTCTCGAGTATCTGATCATCGCGGTTACTTGTCAGATTCTGTGACAATCATACTTGCACTAGTGAATATCTCCTCTATTGTATAACGACAACATCTAATCTGAGTGTAGATTCGTTTCGCGCCCACAACCCTAGATCAAATCTTAACGTCTCCCCGACATCAGAAGTGGGATCAGTACCGATTTTAACAGTGCTAGAGCTTACGACCATCGTGCGCGAGTTAATTCAATCGCTAGTGCAAAAATCGAGTGCGAAACCGGACAGCTTTTCGTTATCACGTTTTAACCCTTAAAATCACGTGCTCCGACCTCGCTGCATGGGCGCAGCTATCAATCTGATTACGGACGGAAATCTTTTACGAAACAGTGCCCTGAATGGAAATTATAATTTCAATAACAAACGTCGAGTCGACTTCTACGCAGTGGAAGCGTCAACTGGTAGACAAGTCATCTGGGTGAGTCGTTTCCATTTTACTCCGATTCTGAAGCCGAGTGTTCGCTAATTAAAGAATCTGTAGCCTCGTGATTCTCCGGGGAAAAGAACTATTGACGTAGTAATGCGAAGAGTAGGAAATATCTGTAGTAAACGTACACCTTCCATTTTGTCTATTTTGTGTATTAATGATTTTATATTGAAGATAATTTCTCATGTCCCCGCTGATGGTTATTTAAAATATGATATCGCGATTAGTCGTGAAATTTTAAGTCAGGGTTCTGACGTAACATTACACGAAATAGCATCGCTATGTGTAAAACAAAATAATTGATGTCCGTGATAAAACCGCTGGAAACGGGATCGATATCAATGAAGTTGACATCGAAGTGCATGGTAATGATAAAAGTCGATTAATTCCTCCTCTCGAAAATTCAAAGATTCATCCGTTGCGGATTTCCTACGTACTCGCGTAAATACAGGCCAGCTAGAAATACAAATAATTGATCCTAACATCACCATACAAAAGTTCTTATAGACTTAGCGAGGAAGAGCGCAGGATAGTACGTGAAAGAATCAGCGAACTAATTAGGGCAAAGATCATAAGACCCTAGTAGTTCACCGTTCGCAAGCCCTATGCTACTCCTAAAAGAAAAGGCACGGTTCGAATAGACTGTGCGTCGATTTTCGAGTGATTAATAAAAATACGGTCGCGGATCGGTATCCTCTACCCCGTATCGCGGATCAAATCGTGAGATTGCAAAAAGGCGCGATACTTTATTCACTTGGACATAGTCAGCGGGTTTCACCAAATTCCCGTTTATCCTAATTCGACGGAGGTATACAGCGTTCGTCACTTCCGACGGACAATACAAGTACATAACGATGCCGTTTAGACTGAAAAATGCACCGTCCGTTATTTTCGGAGGGCCATTCTCAAGGACTTAGGCGACCTCGCTCATTCGTACGTTGTTGTCTATTTAGAGGATGTTCTAAGTACTACCGACTCGATAGATCAAGCTTTAGGAAGATTGTACACCGTGTTAGATACCCTCGTAAGAGCCGGGTTCTCTTTTTAACTTTTCGAAATGTTCTTTTCTAAGGGCATCGGTACTCTGTTTGGGATATGTAATGCATAACGTGAAGTTCGTCCCTAAATTTCCACAACTGATGAGATCTTTGTATGCACTTACGTCCGGCAATAAAAATATAGCATGGGCGGACAGGCACGAAAAAAAATAAGACAAAAGTAATCTCCATTCTGACCGACGCGCCGGTGTTAATGATATTTGACCCCAATTTCGATAGAATTACATACCGACGCTAGTTCCGAGGATATGGGGCCATCTTAATGCATAAGGTTGAAGGTAAAAATAGGGTCATTGAATATTACAGTAAAAGGACCAGTCCCACGGAATCAGATATCATTCGTACGAACTGGAACATTAGCGGTAGTAAACGACGTCAAGCATTTCCGACACTATTTACATGGGCGGACATTCCTAGTTGTTGCCGACTGTAATTCTTTGAACGCCTCCAGCAACAAAGTAAAATTTAAACGACCAGGTTTTATAGGTGGTGGGCTTATTTGCAAACATTTGATTTTGACATCATGTATCGAGAGGGTAAACAGAATGGCCCACGTAGATTTCTTTTCACGAGACCCCGTAGACTTGAATCGCCATATGATCAACAAAATCGTAAGAAAAGAGATTAATCGGGCCAAGATCTTCGAAGACAGGCATTAGCAGAACAACGTCGTGACCTTCAAATTTCGGAAATCGACGAAAAAGTTGCAAAGCGACGAGCTCACGGAAGACATCACAATACGTACGGATTACGGTCCGGTACCCTTTACCGTAGGATACGGAGGAAAGGCAGGACTCTCTGTTTACCTATTGTTCCAAAGAGGTCTTAGATGGTCCGTTATTAACCGTGTGCACCAGTCAATTATGCACTTAGGTTGGGATAAAACTTAGCTCAGAAACTATACGAGGTATTACTTGTTCGAAGGGATGACGAAGTAGGTTCACAGATTCATAGAGAACTGTCATGCTTGTCGAGTTTCGAAGGCAAGTTCGGGTAAATACAAGCCGAGCTACATCCTATACCTAAGACCAGCATACCTTGGCATACAGTGCACACGGACATAACGGAACAGCTAAGCAGCAAAAACGAGCGCTAAAAGAATACGTCATTGTTTTGATTGATGCCTTCACGAAATTTGTATATACCTACAGCATAACCGTAAGATAGATTCCCTTAACACTATCAAAGCACTTAAGTCCGCTATATTTTTATTCGACAGTCCCCTGCTAGGATAATAGCAGATCAAGAAAATGTTTTACAAGATAAGAAATTTGCAGGTTTCTGGTGAAAGTAGACAAATTAAAATTCACTTGATGGCGACCGGTGCTAAGTGTAGAGGCTAATGGGCAGGTAGAGGGCGTAATGGGAACGTTAAAGGCTACGTTTGCAACGGTAGAAACGACCAGGCGGTCATGGCAAGACGCGATTGGGAAATACAGTTGGCTTTGGTCGCACCCCCAACCACGTGACTAATTCGAGCCCACAGGAACAACTAATCAGTAGAACTGCAAAACCACGACCTGTTGTTACCCGACAACATAAAGAAAAGAGTCGATATCCTCAATATAAGACGATAGGCAATAAAGGAGAGGGAGGCGCAGACATGATAGGATAGATTCGACAAGACTAACGCTATAGTGATTAGGGTTAACCTCCCGGTGATTTGTTATTACACAAAAATGAGAAGAAGCCAAGCAAACTAGATTCAAAATTTAGAGGTCCATTCATGTAGCCAAGAATTTTTGGAAAGAGACAAAGGTATATCATAAGACATTTGGCGGTAAACGATCGTACAAGTACAGTCATGATAGATTGAAAGGGAGAAAAGTGCCAGATAGTTGTATTCCTGCTAAGTTGGATGTCTGTAGTGACGGCAACAAATTGACCACGACGATATGAGCGCCCCGATCTCAGAGTTCCGTAGCACTATGCCATTACACCTAGCAGAGCAGACCCACGTGCCCCTCGGGGCGATAGTACAGTAAAGCTTGCGAGTCCGTGTAGTCTCACGTGCTTCTCAGGGCGATAGGGTATGGTGAAAGGCTATGCGAGTCCGTGTAAAGATTCGTACGTGCTCCTCAGGAGCGATAGAGGCCTGCAGGGAGGTCCGTGTAGTCTCACATGCTTCTCAAGGCGATAGTACAGTAAAGACGTGCGAGTCAGTACGGGTCACATGCTACTCACGGGCGAATAGAGGCCTGCGAGCGTGTACAGACCACGTGCTTCTCGGGGCAATAGTACGGTAAAGGCTTGCGGTCAGTGGGATCCACGTCTTCTCCAGGGCGATAGAGGCACGAGTCCATGTGTCACGATGCTTCTCCGAGGCAATAGTGTGGTAAAAGCTTGCGAGACACGTGGGGGCAAAAGCTCTATGTGCTCACACGATGCAGAAACCGAGATCCAGTGGAGTGAAACCGAGAACAGTCCATTATGCCGTTACGATCCGACTGATAACCAACGGGATACACTGCTACAGTTTGAATACAAATTACAACGTTACTAATCTTGCCTCTTATTTTACTCTTGTTGCCAAACACTCGAACAAAGCTTCGTTATTACACTGGACCCTCAGCTTAGTTCGCGCAATTGTTGAAATCAAACCGACAATATTAGTTGTAGTATTGGGGTCTAATGTAAGAAAAACTCAAATGTAGTTTCACCCAGGACGTGTGATAGTCAGGATGGCCGTGTCGAGAGGATAAACAAGACACCGGGCCTCCTTGGAGCCTCGAGAAAGCACCTTTATACTGTAATTCTAGCCACCTCCAACTGTAGTCTTGCCGTAGCTAAATAAAGTCTTTCCAATGTATTTGTTTGAGAATTAAGATTGAGGGGACCCGAGGCGACAACCGGTCGCCGAACGTAGCCACTGATCCAGGGGATGAGCATTCCATCTAACAAAGGCATGAAAGTAACTCTAGAGCTCTTCTTTAAAAAGAAAGGAAATAGTTGTAGCGACATTCGACAGTGAACATCTTGACGGTCTCTGTTCCGTGACTTGCCACACGCAGATTCTATTCTCAGAGTAAAGATGATTACCAGATGTCGATGCGTCTCCACGAGTACATGCAGCTAGCCCAGGACCCGCTATAAATCTTAGGATTTAGCTAAAGTCCTTCAAACGGATAAACGATCTTTGTTCCAACCATGGAAAGTTAGAAATCTGTTTTGTCTCGCATGAACAGCGCTCCCACTAGCTTAACTTTCTCTTAAGGGCGGCTAGCACCCTTGCCTAACCATCGACATGAGAAATTGACCAATTAACAGTAACATCAATTTCCCTCACTTTCCGAGCAGAGACTTTACACACACACACACACACACACCAAATTTTGCGGCAACCACGCAGTAATCACATGAGCGCCACCCATATAGTTTTCCTCACGGTGGCATCACCAGGACAAAGATCATTCTCTTGTGCAGGAATTCATTGACGGAAAGGGGCCGCTACCTTTACGATCAGTCAGGAATTGGACTTTTACGAGAACGTATCTCTATCATCCCGTTGGCCGCAGATTCGGTATGGGACCTAGGATCATTGTGCATTGGCTACTCAGAGTATCCTGATGCATCGCGATTGTTTGTCAGATTACCAGCGACAATCCGCCGCACACTGGTGAATATCTCCTCTATTATGCTGCGGCAACATCTAATCTGAGTGTGGATCGTTTCACTAACCCAAATCATCTGCTGTCTCCGACACTTATCAAATTTTCGGTCAGTACCGAATTTCTTTAGTGCTAGAGCTTACGACCATCATTGCACGATTAATTCAATCGCTGAGTGCAAAAATCGATTAAAGCCGGACAGCTTTTCGTTAGCACGTTTTTAACGCCAAAATCACATTCGGCCTCACTGCATGGGCGCAGCTATCGAAATCCAGTGCGGACGGAAACTGTCTTTTTACGAAACAGTGCCCACCAGATGAGTACCAATTTCAGTAACCAAGCAATCCAGTCGACTACGCAGTGGGAAGCGTCAACTGAAGCGGAGCCAGTCATCTGGGTGGAAGTCGTTCATTTACCTCCGATTCACCGAAACCGAGGTGTTCGCTAATTAAATCTATGCTTCTCCGTGATTCTCTACAGGAAAAAAGAAATATTGACGTAGTATAGAGTAAGGAAATATCTGTGTAAACGTACACATTTTGTCTATTTTGTGTATTAATGATTTTATATATTGAAGATAATTTCACATGTCCCCACTTGATGGTTATTTAAAATATGATATCACGATTAGTCGTGAAATTTTAAGTCAGGGTTCTGACGTAACATTACACGAAATAGCATCACTTATGTAATAAAAAACAAAAGTAATTGATGTCCGTGATAAAACCGCTGGAGGAAACGGGATCGATCAATGAAGTTGACATCAGGGTGCATGGTAATGATAAAAGTCGATTAATTCCTCCCTCTCGAAAATTCAAAGATTCATCCGTTGCCCGGATTTCCACGTACTTACTCCACGTAAATACAGGCCAGCTAAAATACAAATAATTGATCTAACATCACCATACAAAAGAGTTCTTATAGACTTGTAGCGAGGGAAGGCGCAGGATGGTACGTGAAAGAATCAGCGAACTAATTAAGGGCAAGATCATAAGACCTAGTAGTTCACCGTTAAACCCTATGCTACTCCCTAAAGAAAGGCACGGTTTCGAATAGACTGTGCGTGATTTTCGAGTGATTAATAAAAATACGGACACGGATCGGTATCCTCTACCCTATCACGGATCCGTCGTGAGATTGCAAAAGGCACGATACTTTATTCACTTGGACATAGTCAGCGGGTTTCACCAAATTCCGTTTATCCTAATTCGACGGAGTATACAGCGTTCGTCACTGACGGACAATACGAGTACATAACGATGCCGACAGACTGAAAATGCACCGTCCGTTTTCGGGCCATTCTCAAGGACTTAGGCGACCTCGCTCATTCGTAACGTTGTTGTCTATTTAGAGGGGATGTTCTGAAAGTACTACCGACTCGATAGATCAAAAGCTAGGAGAATTTATACCGTGTTAGATACTATCGTAAGAGCCGGGTTCTCTTTTAACTTTTTCAAAATGTTCTTTTCATCGGTACTTTCTGTTTGGGATAATAGCCAATGCATAACGTAGAGTTCGTCCCTAAATTTCACAACTGAAATGAGATCTTTGTATGCAACGTCCGGCAATAAAATATGGGCGGACGGGCACGAAAATAAGACAAAGTAAAATCTCCCCATGACCGACACACGGGGTTGTTGTGATATTTGACTGGTATCCGTAATTTACATACCGACGCTAGTTCGAGATATGGGGCCATCTTAATGCGCCAAGGTTGAAAGGTAAAAATAAGTCGTGAATGTGTACAATAAAGGACCAGTCCCACGGAACCAGGTATCATTCGTACGAACTGGAGACATTAGCGGTAGTAAGCGACGTGAAAGCATTTCGACACTATTTACATGGGCGGACATTCCTGGTTGTTGCCGACTGTAATTCTTTGAACGCCTCCAGCAACAAAGTAAATTTAAACGACCAGGTTTATAGGTGGTGGAAGCTTATTTGCAAACATTTGATTTTGACATCATGTATCGAGGGGGTAAAACGGAATGGCCCACGTAGATTTCTTTCACTTGAGACCCGTAGACTTGAATCGCCGTATGATCCAAGCAAAATCGTAAGAAAGAAATTAATCGGGCCAAGATCTTCCGAAGACGGGCTATTAGCAGAACAACGTCGTGACCTTCAAATTTGGAAATCTTGAAAAGTTGCAGAAACGGCTGAAACTCATGAGAGAACATCTGAATACATTACGGATTGGTCCGGTATACCCTTTACCAGGATACGGAGAAGGTAGGACTCTCTGTTTACCTATTGTTCCGAGTGCTAGATGGTCCGTTATTAACCGTGTGCACCCAGTCAATTATGCACTTAGGTTGGGATAAAACGCTCGAGAAACTATACGAGTATTACTTGTTCAGGAGGAAGGGATGGCGAAGTGGGTTCGCAATTCATAGTAGAGAACTGTCATGCTTGTCGAGTTTCGGTGGGTAAAATACAAAATGAACTACATCCTATACCTAAAGACCAATACCTTGGCATACAGTGCACACGGACATAAGCAGGCGGCTAAGCAGCTTAAAAAAGAGCGGCTTTATACAAAAGAATACGTCATTGTTTGATTGATGCCTTCACACGAAATTTGTATACCTGCAGCATAACCGTAAAGATAGATTCCCTTAACACTATCAAAGCACTTAAGTCCGCTATATTTTTGACAGTCCCATAGCCAGATAATAGCAGATAAGAAAATGTTTTGCGGATAAAATTTCCAGGATTCTGTGAAAGTAGACAAATTAAAAATTCACTTGATGGCGACCGGTGCTAGTAGAGCTAATGGGCAGGTAAGAGGCGTGTAGTAAATTAAAGAATACGTTTGCAACGGTAAAAACCAGGCGGTCATGGCCAAGACGCGAATGGGGAAAATACAGTTGGCTTTGAGTCGCACCACCAGCCGCGTGACTAATTCAGAGCCCCACGGAACTACTAATCGGTAGAACTGCAAAACCATACGACCTGTTGTTACCCGACAACATAGAAGAGGTGTTTTGAGATTTATGATAGTGAGGCTTTGGACCCGGGGCGACAGCAGTCGCCGAACGTAGCCGCGGTCAAGGGATGAACGTTTCGAAATTAACAAAGGCATGAAGTAACTCTAGAGCTCTTCAGAAATAGTGGGTAGTGACATTCGACAGTGAACATCTTGACGGTCTCTGTTCGTGACTTTACCACACACGCAGAATCTCCTCTCTCCGAAGGTAAGATGAATTACCAGATGACGTCTTCCACAGTACGTGCAGCTAGCCGGACCCGCTATTTAAATCTTAGGAGTTAGCTAAAAGTCCTTCAAACGGATAAAACAGTCTTTGTTCCAACCACGGGAAGTTAGGGAAATCTGTTTTCTCTCTCAGAACGATGCTCCCCACTAGCAACTTTCTCTAAGGACGGCTAGCACCCTTCCTAACCATCGACATGGAAATTAACCAATTAACAGTAACGTCAATTTCCCTCACTTTCCGAGCGAGACGCTTTCTCCACGAATCCGGTGACCGCGTGTCGCGTAGACACACCCCATATTCTTCCTCAGTGGCATCACCGAGACTGAATTCATTCTCTTGTGCGAATTCATTGACGGAAAGAATACTATCTTTTACGATCGGTCGGACTTGAACTTTACGAGAACGTATCTCTATCATCCGTTGGCCACGGATTCGTTATGGGACCCTAAAGATCCTCGTCGTAGCTTCTCGGATATTTGGTTATCGCGTTTACCGACGAGATTCTGTGATAATCATACCTGCACTTATTGGACTGGGACCCGATTTGACATAGCTTAGCAAGCCTGATGATGTGCACCCATGTATTCGATAGTAAGTGGTAGGTATAATGAGCATCGGGTATGGCCCGTATCTTTCTATAAAAGCAGATACACGTTTATTAGAATATGTAGCATGAATAGCAAAAATACCAAAACTGCAATGACACAGCATTTGACAGGGACCAGAGATGAAATAACGCAAAGCGGAAGTTATTGCCTCGTGTTTGGCAGCAAATGTGGAATATAACTCCTATCGTAGTACAGCATCTAAAAAGA
>JAFJHM010000263.1:0-16590 GCA_019201815.1 Bombus balteatus
TTCCAGTTATATTAATTTTGGCTTAAATACTCAAATAAACCTACATCCATATCTAATGCAGATATGGCGACATACGGATGCGTTATACCGCACATTTGCTGCCAAATACAACTATACAACTATTTCATTTAAGGAGATATAGAATTACTCCTTGCCTTTGTTAAACAAAACATTCATTTGAAGGAAATGAAATACTTGCTGCTCCAAGTGTGATGAAGATGTATAAGGACGCTTCCAATCGCGAAGCAGTTCCAAACGTGAAGAACTTTCGAACTCGAAGTACTTCCAAAAAGTGAGTCAAGAACTTTCAAACGTTCTACTCGATATTCGAATTGGGAATGAAATTTCCGAGCTAGTTGCCGAGTTTATATAGTGGCCAATGTGTTCCATGTTTGCCACTACCACGTGGATTAAGACTTTTAGGCCCCCAACTATTTAGCAGGCAGGTAAAGCTGTTAATTTGTTTGCTGTATGAAACATTGTTCAAGGGACAGATGGATTAGTGCGCGCGATGCTCGGGTCAGGTATACGAAACCTTCTTCTTAATTACCAATTATTACAGTTCGAGAATGCTTCTGAGGATAAACAATCACAATAGAGTTGGAGCAAAATGCGATTGTAATTTATTATTAGTCGTCGAGTAGGAAGCGAATACGTTGCTTTTTTTTAGATAATGTCTTTTTTATTTATGTGCTTGCTACTAGAAGTAAGTGCATACAAGGGTTTCATCACTTGAGAAAATTTAGGAATGAATTTTCGGAAATAAGAGGCCAAACCAATAAACTGCCTAAGCTGTGTGACGGTCGACGGTGCAGGTAAAGAATTCAAAGCTTGTATTTTTCCCGGGTTTGGACGAACTTCTCCGTTACGAATTACATATCCCAAATAAAGTACCGACGTCTTCAGAAAGGAACATTTAGCGAAATTAAAAAGAAAATCCGGCGTTTACGAGGGTGTTTAGCACAATGTGCAACCTTTCTAGAGCTTGGTCTATTGAGTCGGCAATTATTAGAACGTCGCCCAAATAAACAACGAATACGAATAAGCGAGGTCGCCTAAGGCTTTGAAAATGGCTCTCTGGAAAACGGCTGGTGCATTTTTCAACCCAAACTGCATCTTTACGTAATCGTATTGACCGTCGGGTGTAACGAACTCTGTATATTCCGTCGAGTTAGGATGAATGGGAATCTGGTGAAATCCGCTGGCCATGTCCAGGCTAATGAAGTATCTCGCACTCCGCAATCTCGCGATTTGATCAGCAATAAGGAGTAAGGGATACCGATCCGCGACGTATATTTATTTAACGCTCGGAAGTCCACACACAATATGTCTGTGCCATCCTTCTTCTTCACGAGTAACATGGGGCTCGCGAACGGCGAATAACTAGGTCTTACAATTTTTGCTCTAATTAATTCGCCTATTCTCTCGCGTACTATTCTTCGCTCTTCCTCGCTAAGCCTGTAGGGGCGTCTTTGCACGTTGACGTTGGGATCAATTAGCCGTATATGCAAACGCGGATTCGATTCAATATCATTGTCCAAAAACACAGATTATTTTATTATGGACTCATGTTCAAGACTGTTAGGTAAAGGGAGTGTGGGTATTTTTGTCCATTTGGAGTTCTATTTTTTAATAAATTAGGATTAATGAATTAGAAAATTATTTTTTCATTGGCATTCGACAAATATATCGTTTGCGATGGACGTAAGTATATATAATGACGACGAAGAAATCCAAAACTGTGTGATCGAAATCCACTGCGGGGACAACGTAGTTGCTCCTTCGCGTGATTCAGCTGATATCTACGAAGCGCCGTTTGATTGTAGAATCTTATTTCACAGTACATGCAGTTGTAGACTTTCGGTACTGCGGAAACGTCCTTTTCATTATCCTGGTTGGGCGTGGTGTTTGTTCCATTATTCTGACAATCGTTATCCTCTATGATCTGCTCACTGCTTTCCATAGTCGGCGCCATTTGAATTTGTTTCATATCGTACAAGTTGTACAACTCTGAATTAAGCAGAATATTCTCCATATGCGACAACGCAGAGGCATCGACGAGGAGCGTTAAGATCTACAACATTTCGTCTGCCAAATGCGGGGCACAATATCCGCTTTGAGTTATGAAAAATCAGGACATAGCCAAACCCACAGTAGTTGTAGTTTTACATATTCAGCATGAAATATTCAAACCAACTTATCTCAGTTTCTATGGCGTATTTACAGACAATAAAATTCGCGCTATATTCCACATTTACTGCCAAATACAATGCACATCATACGGTTTAAGCTACATTAAATCGGGACCCAGTTAAATGCTACGTAATTCCAGTTTTGTTTATTTAGGCGTAAATATTTATATCAACCTACATCCGTATCTATTGCAGATATGCCGACCATTCGATGCGCGTTATACCGCACATTTGCTGCCAAATATAGTACACATCACCAGGTTTGTGCTATGTTGATATTGAGGTGGATACGTGATAGGGTTAGGTTAATCACTCACTGCGTTCAACAAACACTATTTATTGTACACGTTCTTTGTTTACAATGTGTGACGGACGCACGTTACAATTATCGGTTCGTGGTTACGAGTTCGGATATCGTACGGTACGTTGCGCGGTACGATTCGAGTCGGAAGGTGATTGCACCAGATGTCGAGGAATTAGTAACTCGTATCAATATTGGACCACTCGTTCGGCGACTCGCGACTGACTCTCTTTTCCGCAGCGGTGATGCTGCCTAGAAAACTATGATTGGGTGTGTCTAAGGATAAGGACACATCGGATTCGTAGGTGGGAAGTGCTGGTACGGAAAGTGAGGGAAATGGACGTCTCTGTTAATTGGTCAATTTTGGGTTGGAGGTTAGAGAAGGATATTAGTCGTCCTTGGGAGAAAGTTGTCAGTGAGACACGTCGTACGTGAGGAAAAACAGATTTCCTGTATCTTCCCGTGATGGGTGGTATGTGCAGAGATATTGAGACAAAGACTATTTGTCCTTTCGGAGAACCTTAGCTAAACAACTCCTAAGATTTATAGCGGGTCCTTAGCTAGTTGAAAATACTCGATGCGGATGTATCGACATCTGGCAATCATCTTGTTCGAAGGGTCGAGCCTTTGTGTAGCGGGCCACGTGACGGAGACCGTTGGAAAGTTTACCGTCGAGTGCCGCTACAGTACCCCCTTACCAGTGATAACGTTTTTTTTTATTGCCGCAGGTCGTTCTTCAGTATTCGCTTAATCTAGACCTGCTTGAAAATAATCGGGAAAGCGAACTCTCCTGCCCGAGCGCGTGGTGTAATGACTTCTTGAGTCACCTTCGCTTTGCTGTGCCCGCTCGGCGTTTTGCGTAGTTGTGGTTTTAAACGGTATAAACATGTGAGTTCCTGCGCTAGTTTCTAGTTGCTGTTGTTCGATGTCGTCGGATACAGTAAAAGCGGGTTTCAATCGATCTAGAGAAACTATTACATCTTTATTGTTGATTTTGATGGTGAAGGTCTTTTTTTCCACGCTGTATAGCTTGGTATGGTCCGTCGTAGGGTGGTTGTAAAGGACCACCGCTTGCGTCATGGCGTACGAAAACGTATGGTGATGTTTCGAGCTCGCGGAACACGAAGGTTTTCTTTTCGCCGTGTCGCGTAATCGGGTAAGGCCTGATTTTCTCTATTCGTTCTTTTAAACGGTTCGCGAATTCCAAATTGGGCTGTTGCTTTGTCGGTACGAAGAATTCTGTCGGCAATCGTATGCCAGTACCGTAAACCATTTCGGCGGCCGTTGCGTTCAGGTCCTCCTTGATAGCGGTTCTTATACCTAGTAAAACAATTGGTAGGATTTCTACCCAGTTGCTCGTATTGTGACATTTTATTGCTGCTTTTAATTGTCGATGTAGACGCTCTACCATCCCGTTGGACGCGGGGTGATAGGCTGTCGTGCGTAGATGCTTAATGCCGAGCAACCGGCACAGTTCATTAAATAAATTTGATTCGAATTGGCGTCCTTGATCAGTCGTTATTTTTGCGGGCACGCCGAAACGAGCTATCCATGTAGAGAGGAGGGCCGAGGCAACGGTTGTCGCTTCCATGTCGGCGATGGGAATGGCTTCAGGCCAACGCGAGAAACGGTCGATGCATGTTAGACAATATCGGTAGCCTTGTGAGTATTGCATCGCGATAATGTCTATGTGTATGTGCTCGAACCGGCCTGCTAAAGTTTCAAACGTTCCGACGGGTGAGGATACGTGCCTGGTGACCTTGCATCGTTGACACGGGATACATTGTCGTGCCCAAGTCCGGCAATCTTTGTTTACGGACGGCCAAATGAAACGCGACGTCACCAATTTTTGCGTGGCACGTATCCCTGGATGAGAAAGTCCGTGGAGCGAATTAAATACGTCGCGCCGCAAGGATTTCTGTACGTACGGTCTTGCAATGTCGCCTGATACGTCGCAGTATATTTCTGCGTCGTGGTCGGGAAAGCGTATCTTTTTTAACCGTAACGCGGTTGTACCGGAGTTGACGATGTCGCTCAGTTCGTTGTCGTTTTCTTGCGCGGCGGCGAGAGTTTGATGATCCACAGGCTTCCCTATTGCTTCGATGCGCGACAGAGCGTCGGCTACGTTGTTATCTAGGCCCTTTATGTGACGTATGTCGGTGGTAAATTGACCGATGTAGTCTAGGTATCGAAATTGTCGCGGCGAACATTTTTCTAATTTCTGTCTGAACGCGTAGGTAAGAGGTTTGTGGTCGGTATATATTACGAAATTTCTGCCTTCTAAAGCGTGTCGGAAATGTTTGACTGCAGTGTATATTGCGAGTAGTTCGCGATCGTACGCGCTATATTTTTTGTTGAGCGGGGGTCAAAGATTTCGTCGCGAACCCTAGCGGTTGCAGTTCGTTGTTCACGCGTTGTTGTAACACTGCACCAATTGCATAGTCGGACGCATCTACCGTGAGGCTGATAGGCGCACCTAGTATCGGATGCGCCAGCATCGTTGCGTCCACGAGAGCACGTTGCGATTCGCGAAAACTATTTTCCGACTGTTCCGACCACTCGATGGGCGCGTTGCCCTTTTCGCGCCTTTTAACAGGTCATTGAGCGGTTTAAGTTTTTTGCGGCCCCCGGTATGAAACGTCGGTAGAAGTTTATCATACCAAGGTACCTACGTAGTTGCTTAGCGTTTGCGGGTTTTGACAATTTTACAATCGCTTCGACGCGTTCGGGCGGCGGCTTAATTCCGTCGGAGTTTACCGAGTATCCGAGGAAAGTGATTTCGTGCACGCCGAATTCGCATTTTGTGGGGTTTATTACCACGCCGTAATTATTGAGGCGGTTGAATAAGATTTTCAGATGTTCGCGATGTTGATTTTCGTCGTCCGAAGCTATCAGGAAATCGTCGATGTACGCATAAACAAAATCGAGGCCTCGCGTGATTTCGTCGACGAGTCGCTGACATGTTTGCGCAGCGTTCCGAAGTCCAAACATCATGTTTGTTGCTTCGAAAAGTCCGAACGGTGTCGTTATCGCGGTTTTTTCAACGTCCTCGGGCGCAATCGGGATTTGGTGGTACGCGCGGACGAGATCGATCTTTGAGAAGATTCGCTTACCGTGCAAATTTTGCGTGAAGTCTTCGATATGCGGCGGTGAATACCTGTCGGGGACGGTGCGGGCGTTCAACGCACGGTAGTCGCCACATGGTCGCAGGTTTCCGTCCTTTTTCGGCACTACGTGCAGGGGTGATGCCCACGGGCTTTTTGATGGTCGCATCACGCCCTGCTCAATCATGAGCTGAAATTCCTCCTTTACCTGTTTAAGTCGATCAGGTGCGAGGCGGCGGGGTTTGTTGTAAACGGGTGGGCCAGGTGTGGTTTCGATGTGGTGTACCACACCATGTCGCGTCCTCTCTTTTCCAAAAATCGGTGGACGTGTGAGGTCTGGAAACTCTGCCAGGAGTTGATGGTATGGTGACTCGCCGATAATGGTCTTAACGGACGCTTCGTCTGTCGTGGCGGTGTATCCCCTCGATGTCATTCGGGTTGTCGTGTCGACGAGCCTCTTGTTTCGCGGGTCCACGAGTAACCCGTAATGGCTTAAGAAATCCATGCCAATGATGGGCGTTTTGACATCGGCTACCGTGAAGTTCCATTTGAACGCTCTGCGTAGGGACAGGTTTAAATTGATCGCGACGGTGCCATATGTTGTGATCCGTGTCCCGTTGGCCGCGAACAGCTCGTACTCGTTTCTGTTCACGGGGCCGTGTAACTTGCTACGCGGGAATACGCAAATATCGGCGCCGGTGTCGATAAGATAGGAGATCCGCGAGTTCTTGTCCGTTACGAATATGCGGCGAGATGCCAAACCGTCGTCGTTTGCCGCTTTTACGGACGGTTGGTTCCGTTTCCCGAATTCCACGAGCATGGGAATGTGCACTTTCTCGCGCGTTCTCGGTATTGTGCGTGGTAGTAACATAGTCCATCTTGCCGCGGCTGGTCGCGGGAGGGCGGGCGGCGGCGGGATTGCGTACGCGAACGCGATTGTGATCGTGATCGGCGATGTCCGTCGATTCTCAGCTCGGCTATTTTCGCTTCCATCCGTTCCATTCGGGAATCCATTCGGGAATCCATTCGTGTCAACCGATCGTTCAACGCGTTGAGGGCGGCTGCCACGGGACCGCCTATTCCGCTGTTCTGTCCTTGTGGGTGGCTTACCGCAGGTAATCGGACTGCGCTGGCCGCGACGATCTGCCCTGTCTCCGAGGTGGCTTCGAAGATGCTGTCCGCGATTTGAATGCGGGTTTCCGGGTCTTTACTCTGTACGGAGGCTAGGATGCTCCGCACGCGCGGCGGGAGTCGACCTTCCCAGACAGTGAGAATGAAATCGTCCGCCAACGCGTTGGTGGCTAAGTTTCTTAGATCCCGGTAAAACTGGGATGGCGTCCTATCACCCATTTGTTCCTTCTCGATTACTTGTCGGAGTCTCTTGGCATCCGACTCTCCCAATCTCTTGATGAGCTCCCTTTTGACGAACTCGTAACGCCCGGTCGCCGGTGGGGCGTTCAATACGTCTCGGATTAATTTCGCATGAGACTTGTCGAGATGTGCAATAGCGGTCTGGAATTTTTCCTGATCGCTCGTGATCCGAGCAGTCGCGAACTGCACTTCCAGCATTGTGAACCACAAGTCGACATCGTCGGGCCAGAAAGGTGGTACACGGAGGAGTGTGTTTATCGTGTCTAAGTTGTTACCCGCGACCGTTGCACGTTCAGAATCGGCGGTATTCGTCATTTTGCAATGTCTTAACTTCGCGGCGTTTGAAGTCTCACTAGCACTATCACGGTCACCTCTTTTTTGCTTTACAATCACGTCGGGGTCACCAGTTTGAGGTGGATACGTGATAGGGTTAGGTTAATCACTCACTGCGTTCAACAAACACTATTTATTGTACACGTTCTTTGTTTACAATGTGTGACGGACGCACGTTACAATTATCGGTTCGTGGTTACGAGTTCGGATATCGTACGGTACGTTGCGCGGTGCGATTCGAGTCGGAAGGTGATTGCACCAGATGTCGAGGAATTAGTAACTCGTATCAATATTGGACCACTCGTTCGGCGACTCGCGACTGACTCTCTTTTCCGCAGCGGTGATGCTGCCTAGGAAAACTATGATTGGGTGTGTCTAAGGATAAGGACACATCGGATTCGTAGGTGGGAAGTGCTGGTACGGAAAGTGAGGGAAATGGACGTCTCTGTTAATTGGTCAATTTTGGGTTGGAGGTTAGAGAAGGATATTAGTCGTCCTTGGGAGAAAGTTGTCAGTGAGACACGTCGTACGTGAGGAAAAACAGATTTCCTGTATCTTCCCGTGATGGGTGGTATGTGCAGAGATATTGAGACAAAGACTATTTGTCCTTTCGGAGAACCTTAGCTAAACAACTCCTAAGATTTATAGCGGGTCCTTAGCTAGTTGAAAATACTCGATGCGGATGTATCGACATCTGGCAATCATCTTGTTCGAAGGGTCGAGCCTTTGTGTAGCGGGCCACGTGACGGAGACCGTTGGAAAGTTTACCGTCGAGTGCCGCTACAGTACCCCCTTACCAGTGATAACGTTTTTTTTATTGCCGCAGGTCGTTCTTCAGTATTCGCTTAATCTAGACCTGCTTGAAAATAATCGGGAAAGCGAACTCTCCTGCCCGAGCGCGTGGTGTAATGACTTCTTGAGTCACCTTCGCTTTGCTGTGCCCGCTCGGCGTTTTGCGTAGTTGTGGTTTTAAACGGTATAAACATGTGAGTTCCTGCGCTAGTTTCTAGTTGCTGTTGTTCGATGTCGTCGGATACAGTAAAAGCGGGTTTCAATCGATCTAGAGAAACTATTACATCTTTATTGTTGATTTTGATGGTGAAGGTCTTTTTTCCACGCTGTATAGCTTGGTATGGTCCGTCGTAGGGTGGTTGTAAAGGACCACCGCTTGCGTCATGGCGTACGAAAACGTATGGTGATGTTTCGAGCTCGCGGAACACGAAGGTTTTCTTTTCGCCGTGTCGCGTAATCGGGTAAGGCCTGATTTTCTCTATTCGTTCTTTTAAACGGTTCGCGAATTCCAAATTGGGCTGTTGCTTTGTCGGTACGAAGAATTCTGTCGGCAATCGTATGCCAGTACCGTAAACCATTTCGGCGGCCGTTGCGTTCAGGTCCTCCTTGATAGCGGTTCTTATACCTAGTAAAACAATTGGTAGGATTTCTACCCAGTTGCTCGTATTGTGACATTTTATTGCTGCTTTTAATTGTCGATGTAGACGCTCTACCATCCCGTTGGACGCGGGGTGATAGGCTGTCGTGCGTAGATGCTTAATGCCGAGCAACCGGCACAGTTCATTAAATAAATTTGATTCGAATTGGCGTCCTTGATCAGTCGTTATTTTTGCGGGCACGCCGAAACGAGCTATCCATGTAGAGAGGAGGGCCGAGGCAACGGTTGTCGCTTCCATGTCGGCGATGGGAATGGCTTCAGGCCAACGCGAGAAACGGTCGATGCATGTTAGACAATATCGGTAGCCTTGTGAGTATTGCATCGCGATAATGTCTATGTGTATGTGCTCGAACCGGCCTGCTAAAGTTTCAAACGTTCCGACGGGTGAGGATACGTGCCTGGTGACCTTGCATCGTTGACACGGGATACATTGTCGTGCCCAAGTCCGGCAATCTTTGTTTACGGACGGCCAAATGAAACGCGACGTCACCAATTTTTGCGTGGCACGTATCCCTGGATGAGAAAGTCCGTGGAGCGAATTAAATACGTCGCGCCGCAAGGATTTCTGTACGTACGGTCTTGCAATGTCGCCTGATACGTCGCAGTATATTTCTGCGTCGTGGTCGGGAAAGCGTATCTTTTTTAACCGTAACGCGGTTGTACCGGAGTTGACGATGTCGCTCAGTTCGTTGTCGTTTTCTTGCGCGGCGGCGAGAGTTTGATGATCCACAGGCTTCCCTATTGCTTCGATGCGCGACAGAGCGTCGGCTACGTTGTTATCTAGGCCCTTTATGTGACGTATGTCGGTGGTAAATTGACCGATGTAGTCTAGGTATCGAAATTGTCGCGGCGAACATTTTTCTAATTTCTGTCTGAACGCGTAGGTAAGAGGTTTGTGGTCGGTATATATTACGAAATTTCTGCCTTCTAAAGCGTGTCGGAAATGTTTGACTGCAGTGTATATTGCGAGTAGTTCGCGATCGTACGCGCTATATTTTTGTTGAGCGGGGGTCAAAGATTTCGTCGCGAACCCTAGCGGTTGCAGTTCGTTGTTCACGCGTTGTTGTAACACTGCACCAATTGCATAGTCGGACGCATCTACCGTGAGGCTGATAGGCGCACCTAGTATCGGATGCGCCAGCATCGTTGCGTCCACGAGAGCACGTTGCGATTCGCGAAAACTATTTTCCGACTGTTCCGACCACTCGATGGGCGCGTTGCCCTTTTTCGCGCCTTTTAACAGGTCATTGAGCGGTTTAAGTGTTTTTGCGGCCCCCGGTATGAAACGTCGGTAGAAGTTTATCATACCAAGGTACCTACGTAGTTGCTTAGCGTTTGCGGGTTTTGACAATTTTACAATCGCTTCGACGCGTTCGGGCGGCGGCTTAATTCCGTCGGAGTTTACCGAGTATCCGAGGAAAGTGATTTCGTGCACGCCGAATTCGCATTTTGTGGGGTTTATTACCACGCCGTAATTATTGAGGCGGTTGAATAAGATTTTCAGATGTTCGCGATGTTGATTTTCGTCGTCCGAAGCTATCAGGAAATCGTCGATGTACGCATAAACAAAATCGAGGCCTCGCGTGATTTCGTCGACGAGTCGCTGACATGTTTGCGCAGCGTTCCGAAGTCCAAACATCATGTTTGTTGCTTCGAAAAGTCCGAACGGTGTCGTTATCGCGGTTTTTTCAACGTCCCCGGGCGCAATCGGGATTTGGTGGTACGCGCGGACGAGATCGATCTTTGAGAAGATTCGCTTACCGTGCAAATTTTGCGTGAAGTCTTCGATATGCGGCGGTGAATACCTGTCGGGGACGGTGCGGGCGTTCAACGCACGGTAGTCGCCACATGGTCGCAGGTTTCCGTCCTTTTTCGGCACTACGTGCAGGGGGTGATGCCCACGGGCGTTTTGATGGTCGCATCACGCCCTGCTCAATCATGAGCTGAAATTCCTCCTTTACCTGTTTAAGTCGATCAGGTGCGAGGCGGCGGGGTTTGTTGTAAACGGGTGGGCCAGGTGTGGTTTCGATGTGGTGTACCACACCATGTCGCGTCCTCTCTTTTCCAAAAATCGGTGGACGTGTGAGGTCTGGAAACTCTGCCAGGAGTTGATGGTATGGTGACTCGCCGATAATGGTCTTAACGGACGCTTCGTCTGTCGTGGCGGTGTATCCCCTCGATGTCATTCGGGTTGTCGTGTCGACGAGCCTCTTGTTTCGCGGGTCCACGAGTAACCCGTAATGGCTTAAGAAATCCATGCCAATGATGGGCGTTTTGACATCGGCTACCGTGAAGTTCCATTTGAACGCTCTGCGTAGGGACAGGTTTAAATTGATCGCGACGGTGCCATATGTTGTGATCCGTGTCCCGTTGGCCGCGAACAGCTCGTACTCGTTTCTGTTCACGGGGCCGTGTAACTTGCTACGCGGGAATACGCAAATATCGGCGCCGGTGTCGATAAGATAGGAGATCCGCGAGTTCTTGTCCGTTACGAATATGCGGCGAGATGCCAAACCGTCGTCGTTTGCCGCTTTTACGGACGGTTGGTTCCGTTTCCCGAATTCCACGAGCATGGGAATGTGCACTTTCTCGCGCGTTCTCGGTATTGTGCGTGGTAGTAACATAGTCCATCTTGCCGCGGCTGGTCGCGGGAGGGCGGGCGGCGGCGGGATTGCGTACGCGAACGCGATTGTGATCGTGATCGGCGATGTCCGTCGATTCTCAGCTCGGCTATTTTCGCTTCCATCCGTTCCATTCGGGAATCCATTCGGGAATCCATCCGTGTCAACCGATCGTTCAACGCGTTGAGGGCGGCTGCCACGGGACCGCCTATTCCGCTGTTCTGTCCTTGTGGGTGGCTTACCGCAGGTAATCGGACTGCGCTGGCCGCGACGATCTGCCCTGTCTCCGAGGTGGCTTCGAAGATGCTGTCCGCGATTTGAATGCGGGTTTCCGGGTCTTTACTCTGTACGGAGGCTAGGATGCTCCGCACGCGCGGCGGGAGTCGACCTTCCCAGACAGTGAGAATGAAATCGTCCGCCAACGCGTTGGTGGCTAAGTTTCTTAGATCCCGGTAAAACTGGGATGGCGTCCTATCACCCATTTGTTCCTTCTCGATTACTTGTCGGAGTCTCTTGGCATCCGACTCTCCCAATCTCTTGATGAGCTCCCTTTTGACGAACTCGTAACGCCCGGTCGCCGGTGGGGCGTTCAATACGTCTCGGATTAATTTCGCATGAGACTTGTCGAGATGTGCAATAGCGGTCTGGAATTTTTCCTGATCGCTCGTGATCCGAGCAGTCGCGAACTGCACTTCCAGCATTGTGAACCACAAGTCGACATCGTCGGGCCAGAAAGGTGGTACACGGAGGAGTGTGTTTATCGTGTCTAAGTTGTTACCCGCGACCGTTGCACGTTCAGAATCGGCGGTATTCGTCATTTTGCAATGTCTTAACTTCGCGGCGTTTGAAGTCTCACTAGCACTATCACGGTCACCTCTTTTTGCTTTACAATCACGTCGGGGTCACCAGTTTGAGGTGGATACGTGATAGGGTTAGGTTAATCACTCACTGCGTTCAACAAACACTATTTATTGTACACGTTCTTTGTTTACAATGTGTGACGGACGCACGTTACAATTATCGGTTCGTGGTTACGAGTTCGGATATCGTACGGTACGTTGCGCGGTGCGATTCGAGTCGGAAGGTGATTGCACCAGATGTCGAGGAATTAGTAACTCGTATCAATATTGGACCACTCGTTCGGCGACTCGCGACTGACTCTCTTTTCCGCAGCGGTGATGCTGCCTAGGAAAACTATGATTGGGTGTGTCTAAGGATAAGGACACATCGGATTCGTAGGTGGGAAGTGCTGGTACGGAAAGTGAGGGAAATGGACGTCTCTGTTAATTGGTCAATTTTGGGTTGGAGGTTAGAGAAGGATATTAGTCGTCCTTGGGAGAAAGTTGTCAGTGAGACACGTCGTACGTGAGGAAAAACAGATTTCCTGTATCTTCCCGTGATGGGTGGTATGTGCAGAGATATTGAGACAAAGACTATTTGTCCTTTCGGAGAACCTTAGCTAAACAACTCCTAAGATTTATAGCGGGTCCTTAGCTAGTTGAAAATACTCGATGCGGATGTATCGACATCTGGCAATCATCTTGTTCGAAGGGTCGAGCCTTTGTGTAGCGGGCCACGTGACGGAGACCGTTGGAAAGTTTACCGTCGAGTGCCGCTACAGTACCCCCTTACCAGTGATAACGTTTTTTTTATTGCCGCAGGTCGTTCTTCAGTATTCGCTTAATCTAGACCTGCTTGAAAATAATCGGGAAAGCGAACTCTCCTGCCCGAGCGCGTGGTGTAATGACTTCTTGAGTCACCTTCGCTTTGCTGTGCCCGCTCGGCGTTTTGCGTAGTTGTGGTTTTAAACGGTATAAACATGTGAGTTCCTGCGCTAGTTTCTAGTTGCTGTTGTTCGATGTCGTCGGATACAGTAAAAGCGGGTTTCAATCGATCTAGAGAAACTATTACATCTTTATTGTTGATTTTGATGGTGAAGGTCTTTTTTCCACGCTGTATAACTTGGTATGGTCCGTCGTAGGGTGGTTGTAAAGGACCACCGCTTGCGTCATGGCGTACGAAAACGTATGGTGATGTTTCGAGCTCGCGGAACACGAAGGTTTTCTTTTCGCCGTGTCGCGTAATCGGGTAAGGCCTGATTTTCTCTATTCGTTCTTTTAAACGGTTCGCGAATTCCAAATTGGGCTGTTGCTTTGTCGGTACGAAGAATTCTGTCGGCAATCGTATGCCAGTACCGTAAACCATTTCGGCGGCCGTTGCGTTCAGGTCCTCCTTGATAGCGGTTCTTATACCTAGTAAAACAATTGGTAGGATTTCTACCCAGTTGCTCGTATTGTGACATTTTATTGCTGCTTTTAATTGTCGATGTAGACGCTCTACCATCCCGTTGGACGCGGGGTGATAGGCTGTCGTGCGTAGATGCTTAATGCCGAGCAACCGGCACAGTTCATTAAATAAATTTGATTCGAATTGGCGTCCTTGATCAGTCGTTATTTTTGCGGGCACGCCGAAACGAGCTATCCATGTAGAGAGGAGGGCCGAGGCAACGGTTGTCGCTTCCATGTCGGCGATGGGAATGGCTTCAGGCCAACGCGAGAAACGGTCGATGCATGTTAGACAATATCGGTAGCCTTGTGAGTATTGCATCGCGATAATGTCTATGTGTATGTGCTCGAACCGGCCTGCTAAAGTTTCAAATGTTCCGACGGGTGAGGATACGTGCCTGGTGACCTTGCATCGTTGACACGGGATACATTGTCGTGCCCAAGTCCGGCAATCTTTGTTTACGGACGGCCAAATGAAACGCGACGTCACCAATTTTTGCGTGGCACGTATCCCTGGATGAGAAAGTCCGTGGAGCGAATTAAATACGTCGCGCCGCAAGGATTTCGGTACGTACGGTCTTGCAATGTCGCCTGATACGTCGCAGTATATTTCTGCGTCGTGGTCGGGAAAGCGTATCTTTTTTAACCGTAACGCGGTTGTACCGGAGTTGACGATGTCGCTCAGTTCGTTGTCGTTTTTCTTGCGCGGCGGCGAGAGTTTGATGATCCACAGGCTTCCCTATTGCTTCGATGCGCGACAGAGCGTCGGCTACGTTGTTATCTAGGCCCTTTATGTGACGTATGTCGGTGGTAAATTGACCGATGTAGTCTAGGTATCGAAATTGTCGCGGCGAACATTTTTCTAATTTCTGTCTGAACGCGTAGGTAAGAGGTTTGTGGTCGGTATATATTACGAAATTTCTGCCTTCTAAAGCGTGTCGGAAATGTTTGACTGCAGTGTATATTGCGAGTAGTTCGCGATCGTACGCGCTATATTTTTTGTTGAGCGGGGGTCAAAGATTTCGTCGCGAACCCTAGCGGTTGCAGTTCGTTGTTCACGCGTTGTTGTAACACTGCACCAATTGCATAGTCGGACGCATCTACCGTGAGGCTGATAGGCGCACCTAGTATCGGATGCGCCAGCATCGTTGCGTCCACGAGAGCACGTTGCGATTCGCGAAAACTATTTTCCGACTGTTCCGACCACTCGATGGGCGCGTTGCCCTTTTCGCGCCTTTTAACAGGTCATTGAGCGGTTTAAGTGTTTTTGCGGCCCCGGTATGAAACGTCGGTAGAAGTTTATCATACCAAGGTACCTACGTAGTTGCTTAGCGTTTGCGGGTTTTGACAATTTTACAATCGCTTCGACGCGTTCGGGCGGCGGCTTAATTCCGTCGGAGTTTACCGAGTATCCGAGGAAAGTGATTTCGTGCACGCCGAATTCGCATTTTGTGGGGTTTATTACCACGCCGTAATTATTGAGGCGGTTGAATAAGATTTTCAGATGTTCGCGATGTTGATTTTCGTCGTCCGAAGCTATCAGGAAATCGTCGATGTACGCATAAACAAAATCGAGGCCTCGCGTGATTTCGTCGACGAGTCGCTGACATGTTTGCGCAGCGTTCCGAAGTCCAAACATCATGTTTGTTGCTTCGAAAAGTCCGAACGGTGTCGTTATCGCGGTTTTTTCAACGTCCTCGGGCGCAATCGGGATTTGGTGGTACGCGCGGACGAGATCGATCTTTGAGAAGATTCGCTTACCGTGCAAATTTTGCGTGAAGTCTTCGATATGCGGCGGTGAATACCTGTCGGGGACGGTGCGGGCGTTCAACGCACGGTAGTCGCCACATGGTCGCAGGTTTCCGTCCTTTTTCGGCACTACGTGCAGGGGTGATGCCCACGGGCGTTTTGATGGTCGCATCACGCCCTGCTCAATCATGAGCTGAAATTCCTCCTTTACCTGTTTAAGTCGATCAGGTGCGAGGCGGCGGGGTTTGTTGTAAACGGGTGGGCCAGGTGTGGTTTCGATGTGGTGTACCACACCATGTCGCGTCCTCTCTTTTCCAAAAATCGGTGGACGTGTGAGGTCTGGAAACTCTGCCAGGAGTTGATGGTATGGTGACTCGCCGATAATGGTCTTAACGGACGCTTCGTCTATCGTGGCGGTGTATCCCCTCGATGTCATTCGGGTTGTCGTGTCGACGAGCCTCTTGTTTCGCGGGTCCACGAGTAACCCGTAATGGCTTAAGAAATCCATGCCAATGATGGGCGTTTTGACATCGGCTACCGTGAAGTTCCATTTGAACGCTCTGCGTAGGGACAGGTTTAAATTGACCGCGACGGTGCCATATGTTGTGATCCGTGTCCCGTTGGCCGCGAACAGCTCGTACTCGTTTCTGTTCACGGGGCCGTGTAACTTGCTACGCGGGAATACGCAAATATCGGCGCCGGTGTCGATAAGATAGGAGATCCGCGAGTTCTTGTCCGTTACGAATATGCGGCGAGATGCCAAACCGTCGTCGTTTGCCGCTTTTACGGACGGTTGGTTCCGTTTCCCGAATTCCACGAGCATGGGAATGTGCACTTTCTCGCGCGTTCTCGGTATTGTGCGTGGTAGTAACATAGTCCATCTTGCCGCGGCTGGTCGCGGGAGTGGCGGGCGGCGGCGGGATTGCGTACGCGAACGCGATTGTGATCGTGATCGGCGATGTCCGTCGATTCTCAGCTCGGCTATTTTCGCTTCCATCCGTTCCATTCGGGAATCCATTCGGGAATCCATCCGTGTCAACCGATCGTTCAACGCGTTGAGGGCGGCTGCCACGGGACCGCCTATTCCGCTGTTCTGTCCTTGTGGGTGGCTTACCGCAGGTAATCGGACTGCGCTGGCCGCGACGATCTGCCCTGTCTCCGAGGTGGCTTCGAAGATGCTGTCC